>JAAGKR010002159.1:0-102451 GCA_011419295.1 Clarias macrocephalus
AAAATTGCAAAATGTACAAAATCCAAAAAAAGAAAAAGGAAGAAAGAAATCTTTATTAAGACTTAATACAATTTTATTGCTTCTTTAAAACCATTTTTATTGTATTTTTTCCTCCATGAATTGCTTTATATTATAAAAATTAAACTTAAACTGCCCAAACCTTTAATAAGATGCATTTTAGAAATAAGCTTTTTATTATTTGTATTTCCAAGATTAAAAAATAAATAAAAAAATAAAAAAATTATATATCCTTTACTATGTAAGGCAGAACACCAAACGCCATAGGCTAACAAGCTAATAGCTTCATCCTGAGCATACTGCAGGTGGCGATGTGCTCGACTTGAGAGCTGCATGGGATCATTTCCTTGCTTCGATGCCATTTACAGCTATACAATTTTAAATTCAAATAAATATACATTTATAAATAATTTTAAATATAAATATAGATTTAATATACTTGAAAAAAAAAAGAATGTATACATTTATCCCTAATAATTAATGATGGCCAGAGGTGGGTAGAGTAGCCAAAAAATGTACTCAAGTAAGAGTAGCTGTACTTCAGAATAATGTTACTCAAGTAGAAGTAAAAAGTAGTCATCCAAAATATTACTCAAGTAAGAGTAAAAAATTTATTTTTAGACTTTTATCACAATATAAAGCTTTTGAAATAAATACCTTGAACATGTGTACAAGAGGTCTCACTTTACCATAAACTGTCTAGCAGAACAAATGTAAGAAAATTATATATATATTTTAGCCTCTATTAGTTTATTTGCTAATTATATATGTTAAGATTGCAACATATAAATAAAACAGTTAAACTAACCGTGACATGTTTGCTTGACTGTCTACTACTGGGACAAGACCCCCCCCCCTCCCCCCCTTCTGTGAGGTCATTTGACTCCATGCGGTTATTGTTATTGCGGCTGATTGGTCAAACGGAGTCATGTGGTTATTGTTGCTACATCCGATTGGTGAAACACAGTCACGTGGTTGATCCCCCCCGGCTGCATTTCTCTGGCAAACACAAAGAATATCTAAAGTGTCGAATAAATGGTTAGCAACGTAACGAGTCGAGTGTAGTCGAATGTAGCGGAGTAAGAGTAGCATTTCTTCTTCACAAATCTGCTCAAGTAAAAGTAAAAAATATGGTGCGGTAAAACTACTCATAGTAGGAGTATTTTATTTTTCAAAAAGTACTGTAACTGTAACATAGTAAATGTAACACGTTACTACCCACCTCTGATGATGGCAAGGAAAAAGACACTCAAACTACATGAGCAAGACACCTTAGAACCAGCCTGAAAAAAGTAACCCATCCTCATTTGGGACATCGGTTGGGGCTACACATATAAATCCTTTCTCTAACAGTGTGCTTATATGGTCAAATGGTGCAATTATGTAACAGGAAATTCATTCAAGTCCACTTTGCCGAGGTTACCAGCTGTTCAGTGACGGAGACTTGGGTACAAAACCGTTTTTTCAGTTTTTTAATTTCAGTCCTAAAACTATTAGATCGAATACAGACATAAGCCATCATAGCAAAATTGTTTATATCAATGCAGTCCAAAGCCATCTTCATGGTTTCTAAATTGAACCATCCTCAGTAGTCACACGTATCTTTAGGCAGACCATATGGGGCCATATGAATGCTAATCGCTTCCTGATAGTGCTAGACAGTACCAACTCTACAAGCAGTTAATGGGGCAGAGCTACACACTGAGCTTACAGTGGTTTGTACAGCATGAAAAGACTCAAACGATGGCAGCAGCCACTTTCACACTATTTTTTATAATAATAATAATAATAATAATAATAATAATAATAATAGAAAAGCTCTAGGGTCTCTGTGTATTCATGCCCAGGGTTCGACATTCTCAGCCCGGCGATACTATGGATGACTGCTAGAGGGTGAGCTTAGAAGATGGTATATTTCACAAAAAAAAAAAAAAAACATCACGAGCCTACTCTTCACGTAACTGCTAATTAGAAATGTGTTCATTGCAACCTGGAGTAAAAAAAAAAACAAAGTAATTTGATTGCCTGTTAGGTTCTGTTTAGTTATATAATTGGCTGGAGTGAAAATGGCATACTTGAAACATCATCCCCCATGTGTAAGGCTGCTGCCAGATTTAGTGCTGCAGTGAATCAGAAATCACGGCAGGCCACAGAACAGCAAAAATTACACTCCCTTACAGAGATAATGTGTAGTTCTCACGTATAGTTGCCTGTGGCCATATGTGTGAGAACAGTCAGCAAAACGAGCAAGGGGTGTGTGTGTGTGTGTGTGTGTGTGTGTGTGGTGGGGCATGATAAAGATATATTCCAGTTATAAGTTTTATATATTTGGATTATTGTTTTATATCGATAAAATTTGATCATGCAAACACTCTTAGAAAAAAAATAGCACCATGAAATTTTTCTTGAGCCACTCCAGAGGATTCTGTGTAGAACACTACTACATAAGGGTTCAGATGAGTAAAACCGTGAGCCTGAAATTAGTGTAACATAATGGTAAGATGATTCAGTATGTTGCATTGCACATTCACTGTATCTCAGGGCTCGGTTCTTTTAATAACACAGAATGAACACTAAACCCACAACTGACAAATTATTTTGTTTATAATATTATATGTCATTTGTGTTTTTACAGTTACAGGAGAGCCTTACATATAAGATCCCTGGAGAAGACTAAAAAGCTTCCAGGCTGATTAATATAACCGAGTAATGAATCAATTTATTAACAATTTTCTTATTTTGAACCCTGTGCAAATTTCTTGTACTTTTTAAAAAATATATTTTTAACCGAGAATAAAACTGAAATAAAAAAAACTCCCAGCAGTTTTCCCTTCTATCAGTTCTCTGGTGTTGCACAGAAGTTGTTATTCTAAGAAGGTAGAATGAAGGTAAAATAAAGACGTGTGATGTCCAGCACTGCCTTGATTGTTTTTTGGTCGTGTATTTTATAAAAAAACTTTTATCAGTCTAATAAGATTTAGAACTGAATTTCTAAGCGAAAGGTTGCTCACGTAAGACACTTTCATCATACAGTATTTTGCAATACAGTTCATCACAGTGCATATTATCATCTGAGGCTCTCTATGATTTATACATTACCATTACACATTGACATTGTAAAAGATGAAATCAATACTTTTTGTTAAAACCTGTAAGGAGAGATTAAACAATATATTCTGGTTGACTGACTCCTCTTTGTTGCATACTTGTAAAAGTCTTAAAGAACATTTCCTTATTCTGGGGGGACATACAGTACAGTACACAGATCGGCTATAACATTAAAACAATGAATATTATAACCACCTAGGTTGGCTCCGCTCTGGGAGTGTGCTGTGGTGTCTAGCACCAGGATGTTGGCAGGGGATCCTTAGGAGCTGTGGGCTGTGAGGTAGAGTCTTTGTGTATCAGACTTGCTTGTCTGGTGCCTCTCATGGCTGCTCAGTCAGATTGGGATCTGGGGAGTTTGGAGACCTGATCAGCAGTCTGGTGCACTGAGTGTTCTGGTGCCTTTCTATCATGGCCAGCATAGACTTTTTTTTTTTTGGCCGATTTTTGCAGCATTGGCTTTTCTGTGGGATTGGACCAGATGGGCTGAGCCTTCCGCCCCCTCGGCCTTGGGTGAGCCTTAGGTGCCCATGTTCTTGTCACCAGTTAGTTGGTGATCAATGTTGTTCGGTTCTCTTGGTGGTGGTGTTAATGTTATGAACGATGTGTGTATAGCAATATAAATTGGCAATCTAGCCGAACCACTTGCTGCTAGTTTAACAAAATGTTCTCCCATTATCATATTCAAATGTAGCTGCTTTATGGATGCCTAGCTAATAGGACTCAATTGTGGGCTGTTGGTGATCTTCCATGTAATTAAATTAGTGTTATGTTTTTTGCAAATAAATCTAAGCTTCATAAAAACTGCATTTTTTTCTGTGTTTAAAATCTATTGCTTTTGTTTAAAGACAATGTACAGTACATACTATTATAAAACCCACCTTGGACACCAGTTATGAAGAAAAATCTGGCAAAAAATGCATGCAGATGACTTACAAAATCTGGATGCATGGGCAACCCAGAAAATCAGCTTAACCATGTGAGTAACTCATCTCTGAGTATGCGCATCTTTCCTCAAATAAACACTCACAACTTTTGAACTTAAGCTTTAGTCACAATTTTCAAGGTAATTTTAGCTTCGTGTTAACAACTGCTCATGGTTTCCCGAACAAGGTTTAAGCAAGTATGGCTATGAACATATGGTTATTTCCCATGTAGGTCATTTTGGCTGGTGGCTAAAGGCCTTGCTTTTGTTACGTAATTAGTAGAATTTTGTAATGCTTCCCATAGGCTTCTATGCGGAGGTGGTAGGAGTAACCAAACTCAATTTCAAGTAAAAGTACAAAGTGCCTAAAAATGTACTGTATACTCCACTACAAGTAGAAGTACCGCTTCATTTTTCTAACTCAAGTAGATGCTCTTAAACATACTTTATGTAGAAAAATGCAAGTACTCTCTCTATCTGACCAAGTTACTGATTAACAGCAATTTACATATTTTAAACACATTTAAAGTTGCTGATGCTGTTGATAACATGAATGTTCGAGTAAAGTGGAGATTTGTTTCCTGCAGAAATCTAAAATAATAAAATGTTTTATGCCAATTTATTTAAGATTTTTAACAAAAGTTATACTAATTATTTGACTGTTCGGTTTGGACATGGCTGGACAGACAGGAGTGAACACTGCATAAGTTACAAAGTGCATTTTAGACAAAGGACATTACAGCTAGAATGGTGAATAACTTTCATCATTGGCGAGTTTTATGGATAAAGAAGAGATGACCTGCCAAAAAAGGCAGCCTGTCTACCATCCTTGTACTTTTATTTCAAAGGTGCCAAGCTTTTCAGATACTAAAAATAAATCATTGATCAACTTTGTTAAAAATTAAGGGTTTCAGCTTCTAATAGCCTGAGCTGTAGTGGTTGTCAATATGTCTTGAAATAATAATAATAATAAAACCCAACAGAAAATTTTCACTAAAGCAGAAGAAAAAACTCAGAGATTATTAAAGTTACTGAAGCTAATGGAAAGGAGGTCTGGATATGGTGCCACAAGACTTGATATTAATTAAATGAAAGGTGAGCAAGATTGTTAGTGGCTTTCATTGCAGTACGTAGGCAACTTTAGTTAAACTAGCCAGGCAAATAAGTTAGATTACATAATTATGCATGGGCATACTGTAAGCGTGGTTAAAAGACACGACTCGTCATTGAAAACGTTGAGGTTATTGGCATGAAACACAAACGAAACCTGTAAGGGTTTAAGAGAGCTAAACCCTAGATCACTTCTAATCTTACCTTAAACAGTGCACCCATTCGAGACACTTGAGAAAGAAGCCAGAAGAATCCGCATCATGGAGACCAAGTGGGTGGGATCTGTTGTCCAGGTAACCATCAATCACGTAGGTGCACTAACCAATCTGTGGTTTCATAATGACCTGAACCATTTATTTTAAATCTAGGATTGGTGGAATTTTTTTGTTCCATATATATTTGTTCATATATGGAAAATAGTCAAGTAAAGTGCAGATACACACACACACACACACACACACACACACACACACACACACACACACAAAACATATGTATAGTAACAAAGTGTACTGCTTCTATGCTTATCCATTGTGTTTCATTTACCATCATCGCCTTAGCACACATATCGTTTATCATTATCCTTATCTTTATAATGCCAGAGCAGTACAGTACTTTTGATAAGAGCATAACATCATACATTTAATACCAGCCCAAATCTAACTATAGTTCACACGGCCAAATCACTAAAAGCTTTGTATAAATATAGCAGGAAAAAAAGCTTCTAAAATATAGCCTTTGTTCTTTCCTATCCCAGTTGAATGGAATTAACATACATTTGGTCCCACATATTGATTTGGTTCAAAAGTAGCTCTGGAGAAAGCTCACATGTAGTCTCTTTGTTCTGGGTTTTCGTCCACAGACAAGACATCTATTACCTTGGTCACTTTTTGTTGCTACACATCTGACAAGAAAGAGCAAAATCTCTAATAGCACCACTGTGCTGCATGTGGTACTGGGAGAGTTGCATTATGTGATTAGACTCTTGGTGTTTTCCAACAGTCTTGGAACAAATAAGGTTTGGTCTGCCTTTGACTGCAGATGGATTGTTTAGTATGAAGTTTTATTCTGGCCTATGCTTATCCATAGATGTAGTGCATGTACAGTACAGTATATGATGTTTATAGTCTATATAAACAAGGGAAGGGAAGTTAGCCATTGTAGTGCTGTGTAACTGCTGGTATCAAGCTTTCAGTGCAGTTCAGAGAGTTTTTATTGAAGACCATTATTTTGCCCTGATGATGGGCACTGGCAGTATGACAGGTTGTTGAGTGGACCAACAGTTACATGTGCAATTTCCTCCAACTCCCATCCTGTCCATGACTCCACATAGCCATATCGGCATTGCAGATTCCTTCATTGCAACTCACAAACCCAAACCCATCACCACACTGCAACTCTCAAACCTAAAACCATTGCGACCCTGCAATGCCCAAATGTGCAGTCATACTGTCACTGTAGTGCAACCTTTAAATGCAAGACATTGTAATTTTTAAATCAGCAAAAATGACCACTGTGACTCATTCTAAATATTCGAAACTGATTCCTGATCATTCACATTAGAATGAAAATTCAGATTGTACAATGCAGGCCACTGAAATTCTGGATAAGGAACATTTGCACCATGCTCGTCATTGCACATTCGATGAAACTCGGTCTTGGCCAATCACGACAAATATTTAAGGTCAAAGGTACATGTGTCCTGGTTGCCTTGGAAACATTTCCTTGCCTCTGCAAGTCACATGTTAGCTCCAGGCACTGCTGACCTAATATCCAATAATTATTTATTTATTTATCTTTCATTTAAAGATGAACGTGTCATTGTTCTTAGTGAAAAGCACTACAAAATGGATATAAAACCAGTAATACCCACTTCTTTGTATAGAAATTAGTCAAAAAAACTAAAAAATAAGAGCATTTCACGATTGATCTGTCCATTACCCAGATTATATTTTCACCCTTTCACTACTGATTTGCAAGGAAAAGAGAAAAGCAAATAAACACACATTATTAATAGCTCCTTATTTGTGCTATTCCCATGGGTACTTTCTCCAACACTGTTCAGTCAATTTTTCATCTGAGCTAATTTGATCCCCTGGAAAAGAACACAATGAAAATAGTTTCTCAGCTTACTTTTCTTCCCAGACGGTCCCTTCCTCTGTGCCTGAGATAAAGTAACTGATTATGATGGTAACTCTATATTTTAACCATGCAATAACATTATACTTTAAGGTGAATGTTGTCCATGAGATTATGCGGTTTCTTATTGACAGAGACAATGATGAACATGGACAGAAGAGATTCATTCCATTTCCAGAAATTTCAACTAAGGTTGTAGAATAACTCCTGTGCACTGAAAGCAAATCAGGTGGGTTACCTCAGGTTTACAGTTTGTCCTAGATTTCCACCAGAAGAGACACTTCATGCACAACACATCTCAACAATTCCATTTACCCACTGCTCTCATATGGATCAGTGATCTCTGTTTTTTCATGCACTGATCAAGTGCATAAGTGTAATGTTCAAATATCTGCACCGACCATCAGATGGTTTAAAACTTGCATTGCAACTAAAGAGCCTGCCATGGGAGGTAGGTGATGGCACATGCAGTTTGAAGTTTATTAAAGTTCAAAAAAAGTCAGTCGATCCGCACACATCAATGCAAACCAGAGCAAAATCCAAACCCAGAAAACCAACATATGGGAATAATGGCATGGAGAATCTATGCCTTTACTGTGTGATGCAGATATGGAAATTGAGTCCTTATATACTGTGTGGTGGTGATTGTGCTCAGGTGTGTGTGATTTGTAATCAGATGACTGTCAGCGTGACCAAGTCTGTGAAGTCAAAGGCAGCCATATTTTGGGGAAACGCAGTTTCTTGTTGAATCCAACATTAACCTGACAGTCCATACTCTGTGTTTAAGTCCAAAATTTCATGTTTACATGGGACGTTTTGTGCATCCTCAGCAACAGGGTTATACAGTTGCTTTTCCAGGCAATCCTTTCAGATTTATCTGAGTGTAGTTCATGTCTAAGAGATCGCGATATTTCACTTGTATAGAAGTGTTCATGACAGGGGTTTTCTAATATCGTCAAGACCACAGTTTGAGAACACAAACACTTGGCTGGAATTCAATTCAATTTTATTTGTATAGCGCTTTTAACAATTTCAATTTGCAATTATGCAATTATGGAAGATCTGTAGAAATGATGAAATGTGAGAAAATATGAATGAATCAAAATGATCAGATTGTCCCTGATGAGCGAGTCGAGGGAGACGGTGGCAATGAAAAAAACCCCTGAGATGGCAGTAAAAACCTTGAGAGGAACCAGACTCAACAGGGAAACCGTCCTCATTTGGGTGATAATGGATAACAGGAATTGTTTTGCAGTCATGCTGTGCGTTAGGCGGCTGGAAGTTTAATATAACAGATGTGTTTAAGTTAATATCGAGTCTAGTTCACTATTGGAGGCTCTGGTACGAAACTGTTGGAAATTCCAGTCCTAAACTATTGAGTGACGGAAATAAGCTACAAACAAGAAAAATCTGGTCGAATAAATACAGGAAAGATGCTGTAAAATATAATAGTACTAGTTTCAATTGTTGCATGAATTACTGCATATTTGGTTTAATTTTGAATGATGGCTTCCAACCTCATTAATCTGCAATTTGTAAAATAACACTTGGTCCAGCATATTTTTTTTAATAAATCTTTTTTTTTCTGTGTGAAAAATTTAACGGAGCCCCGAGGTATAAATCTTGGTACTGTATAGGAATTGCAGTGTGTATGTTATACCGACGTAGGCATTATGTCTCATAATATAAGTATTTTATAACGCTTATAGAACAACACTTTTAGCTATAAAATTACTAAAATAATGGCAGTTTTTTGTTAACTTAATTTATTCTCCAGTAACAAAAGATATTCCCAGGGTTAGGAAGGTTAGGTTGTTAGTTTACATAAATACTGTAAATGTAATTTTTTCCTGAAAAATATAGATTTTCTTTTTTTAATGTAATATTTTTTTTCATTAGCTAATCTCTGAGGCTGAAATACTGATGTGTGTGATATTTGTGTTAAATCCTCATTTTGAGAGCTTAACTTTCTTTAAAGCATTTTTTCTCTACAATATCTCTATCAAACACAAATACAAACACAAATAAGTGGAAGAAAATTTAATTGCAATGGAAAAGTAATACCTTACAAACACCTTATTTAATCTGTCAATTAAGTCTTATGGGTAGTATGTAAAATATGTACGATTTGTGGCTAAAATATTTCATTAACATTAAATTTAATCCAAAATATTTATATTTTTCTTTGAAGCATATTGAATTCTGGGTCAGGGTTTTCCTTTCCCATGGCCAGTAACATGCTATAGCTGTGTACGCAATATATTATTTAATATATATGCAATTAATGAAGCTACTTTACGATTAATTTTATGAAAAATAAAAATAGTGAAAACTAAATAATCAATGGCTGAAATGAACACAAATGTATTTTGAGCTACAGAAAAAAAAACAAAAAAAAACATTTATTTAAAGTACTATGTCTTGAGCCACCCATCATTTCTTTATATTTTGTTTCCAAACAGCCAGACTTTTTTTGTGTTTTTTTTTTAACATAGTCTTGAGGAATAGTTCTCCAGGCTTCCTGAATGACTTTTTTGCCTCTCTTTTTTTGGCACATTTTCCGTTCTCATTTTCAGTCCAGTCCCTGTACCTGAGCAGTTTCAGAGGAATGTTTTTGTTTGTGACCTATGACTCATTCAGCCAAAAAATCTAATTTAAGGCATGAAGCGGTGCAGATGTTGAGTGGTGAGAGATGAAAGGGGAAACAAGGTTGCTGCTGAGGTTGTTACATAAATTATAAAAAACTATTTTAAAAAATGTAAAAAAAAAAAAAAAACTATACATTAATTTTATATATTATTTTCTTCATTTAATCTACAGATATAATTCAATCAATTTAATATAAAGAAATGCAGGGTGGGTCAAGACTTTTGCACAGTACTGTATGTCAAAAATATTAACAACAAAGTTCAGAAAACCTATACACTAAAAATTTGGGAGCTTCTACAAAGTGGTTCCACTGACCTGGAAGATCATGGAAAAAGCAAAGAAAATCCACTCCAATAAATGCCAATAATGCTCCAAACTTTTATAATGCTTCTCAACTCTTCTGTGAAGGCTTCCCACTAGATTTTCCAGTGGATTTGCCCATTCAGCTACAAGAACAATTGGGAGGTCAGACATATTGGGTGAGAAAGTCCTGGTGCAATTGGTATTGCAACAAAGGAGTTTATTGGGGTTGAGGCCAGCGCATTGTGCGGGCCACTCAAGTTTTTCCACTCTAATCTTGTGAAACCATGTCTTAATGGAGTTTGCTTTGTGCACAGGGGCATTGTCATCCTGGAGCTGGTTTGTGATGTGCTATGTATGCTGCTTCCGAAGAAGTCTTATCCTGTCCTTTTACAGCATGTTTGAATGCTTCATTGATTAAACATGCTGTGTTACTTTTTCCAATAGTAAAGGTAATTATGTTGCTAAGTGATATACACTGTATGGCCAAAGGTATGTGGACATCTGTCCATTATAGCCATATGGGGTTTTCCACAAACTGTTGCCACAAAGGTGGAATCACACAATCATAAAATGTCTCTGTACACTTTGGCATTACAATTTCCCTTCCACTGAACTAAGTGGCACAAAACATGTTCCAGTGAGACAATATCCCTGTACACATCCAGAATCCAGAAGTCATGGTTTGCCATGGAGTTGAAACCATGTGGCCTGCATATTCCACCAAACACCTTTAGGGTGGACTGGAGAACTGAGTGCAATTCAGGACTTCCGGGCAAGTGTTTAACCGCACAAAAACTTTTATTTCCAAGATAAATAAATCAATCAATCCCTCAAACCGCAATCCAATCTGTAGCGTAATGCCAGAAGAGTGGAGCTGGAATTAAATGTAGAATAGGGTGTTAAAACAGCCCACATGTTGTTATAGTTAAAATTACTGAATACCTAATCCTAGACCCTCAAATAGGGCTGCATGATTTGATCCAAAAAAAAAAAAATATATATATATATATATATATATATATATATATATATATTTTTTTTTTAACTGTGATTTAAACTGCAAAATGTATCTATTAAATGCACCATTTTGTATTCAATTAACCAGATCCCCTTAGAGAGAGTGCTGTTGTGCTTGAATATCATTTATACTATCTTGAACGCTATATACTATGGTGAGGAGAATAAACCATGGAGGTGGTGGACAGTCCTGAGAAGCTTATTAGCGTTACTTTATCTTTCCACTTATTCCACTTTAGAATATAAAGTATCTAATGTGTTCTGGGGTTGAATCCCAAACAGTGTTAAATGGTAAATTAGTGCGTGATGTAGCGGGAACAATCCCTTGTAATGCACACTCCAAGTAGTGCCTGTGATCGGGGGTTAGAGAGAGATTTGGGATTTCAGCCTCGTGTTAGAATCTTGCATTAGCCGTGGCCAGAACAACCGGGACGGTTCAGATCCAATTCAGAATGACGTTGAGGTAGTTATCATGGAGACAAAGTGTTTTTTAAGATGACATAACATTATCAGATATGTTTTGCTGCTGAATGTGTTTCGATGACTGTTTTGTGAATTGGTGTTTTTAGCAGACAGCTGCTTTCTCTTACTTTCAGACAGTTGCTGTAATTAACGACTGTTATAACACAAGACATGAAGTGATACAGTACATACAGTCAAACGCCCCAGCGCTGTTGTGCTATATTATTAGAACGTGTGGACTGCCTCTCGTCCAATCAGATTAGCCGATTGGATGTGTCATATAAAGGCTAACAGCAAATAATGGCACAAATGATACCATTAAGAGGATTTCTGCCAATATTTATTTACCACCTCAAAAGTTATTTACAACAATAACAACTGCTTCAATTATCGACAAGCTCTCCATAAATTCCCAACTATGCGTCTATTACTTGTTATAAATTGCAGATTTTCTGCGATTAGATAATTGCACTGGTCCATATTTTTATGGGACTCATTGTGGAGCTCTAGCCTCAAACCATAAACGCATATCCATTCTCATCTCCATTGTACATCTCTACATCTCCAGTCATCCGCAACCTACAATACAGTACAGTATAGCATCAAACCAGTGTTTAATCAGCACTCCTGTGTTTGTTTGTGTCCATGTCTGTGTGTGCCATAATTATCTCAAATATTAATGACTATGTTTATTTTATACAGTACGTTTGATCAATAGAATCTGATAGCTTTGCTCTCTTTGACCTACAGTAGAAGAGTCTTTAACTCAGGCCTTTGGGATAAGAGACATGGATAGAGTGGTTCAATCATAAAACCAGTTGCATCTATTTATATACAATAAAGTACCAGCGTCAGGGCCTTGTATCTGATCTCCGCAAGAGCTTATTCTGTTTCTGTATGTCTAAATCAATAATCTCACACGAGGGTACTGGAGGTAACAAGCCGTTAGCTGATTGCCAAATTGTGATGGTGCGCTTTTTTGTAATGTCAAGTTTTTCGTCTTATCTTCTTGTATATTTTTTATTTCTTATTCGCAAATCGTCACTCCTCCTGCTGGGAAATGACCAGGGTAATTTACGCATTACGCACACACTGGTCATATCGGCTGCTCCCATCTATATTACAATCTCCTGTCTTGATTCATGTAGTCCTGCTGACTGAGACAGCTGTGCACACAACAACAGCGAGCTATGACAACCGGCGACAAAAGAAAACGCATAAGTATGTTTACATTTACATTTAGTCATTTGTCAGACGCTCTTATCCAAAGTGACTTACAAAAACGTGCAAACAGTGGAAGGCAAAGTGATTACAAAGTACATAGTAGAATATCAAAGGATTTACGACTGAAAAGACAAGAGTCATATCTCAGATTGAATGATTACAAGAGTAACTTTGGGCAAAGAAACATTTCATAGTACGACAGGACAATCACAGCAGCAGTCCATGTATGATATAGAAGCATTTATATACAGGCACACTTACAGACACAACAGGCCCAAGAGTCACATATCAACCATGAACGGAGTGTTTTGTATTGTAGACTTGAAGACGCGGACCTAAAAATGAAAATGCATTCCTGACATAATGCAAATGAGACTCTACGAACACAATAAAGTGAAGATATAATCAATGTTAAACAGATATCATGTTGCAGGTGAGTGATAATTAACTGCTAATGTTAGAATTTTTTTAAATCCATAATGTACTGTATAACTGCATAAGGCTCAGGATGGGTGTGGGAGGATGAGTGGGATGAAATATATTAACGTGAACATCCCCTGATTAAAATGTTAAAATGTTGTCATTTTATCGGGTTAAGTTAATCAAAGTTGTTTGATATGAGTACACACACACACACACACACACACACACACACACACACACACACACACACACACACAGCAAGTCAAAAGAAAATTCAGGCACAGGTACTGTATAAACACACACACACACACACACAAAGAGTAAGAAAGCACACATTCATATCTCGGATCCCTGCTATAAGATTTGTGACTACAGGTGAGAGTGTGATTAAACAGTACCTGCATCCGGTTCTTAATACATTTGCGTGAGAGATGTATTTACTTTTTGGCATCTCTATACTATTTAATAGAAAGGAATTCTCCTTTCCAGTAGCGAGACACTTCAGCAGTGATGGATATAACATTAATGACATCTCTGCTGCACTGAAATATAAATTGATCCACAATCTTGTAACTAGAGCCTCACTGAATGAATGTCATGTTACAGATCATCGCACTTCTTAACAGGCTAACACACCTGTACATACAGACACAGACCTGGAAACACCTGCTCCTTTGTGCAACAGGTACTATTTAACAGGAACCGTGTGTGCGTGTTTGTGTAAGCGCGTGTTTTCACCAGTTTTAGTGTTAATTTCCTTTCCCCTCCCAAGCTGAGAGAGTGCAGAGGGGCGCCTCTCTACGCAGTGTGCACTAATCATAAACTGAGAGAGTATCAGACAAGGAATATCAGCCATTTTCACACCTAGCTCTTTAAAACACCTTTGTTGGTCTTTATGCATCAGGGCCTAAAAAACAGTTCTGAGAAAAAAAGAAAGGAAAAAAAAAAAGCATAATTCATGCTCCGCTGCTCACTCATCCAGATCTGCCTGACTCAGCAGAAACAGATTGGAAATGTCGAGCAAACGGCCACATGGAGCTGAAAACACTGCCAGATAGGCTTTCATCACGAAACAACATGCACATCACAGAGTTCAGGTGCATGTGGAGAGACATGGCAACAATGCATTCATTACATGGGTAGATCTGTCACAGCTCACTTCCGTCATACGAGTAATAACACAGCACTGCGATCAGGAAAACAAAAAATGTGTAATATTAGTTAAACAAGAAACTGTTGATTAACTATTATGACAGGCTGTAGATTATAATGGAATGTTTCTATTATACTGTATGAAGAAAATATGATCTGACGTTATTATTTAACATTAGTGTAGAAGACATGTAGTAATGTAGTATAGTAATGATTAGTCGATAGACAGCTCTCTGTCGCTGTCTCTCTCTCTCTGTCTCAGTAGGTCACCGTGTGGTTGCTGTGTTAATTATTGATTATGAAACCATTCCTAGGCTCTCTGTGGCATTCTAGTTAAGAGTTCAGAAGCATTAGTTGCTGTTGCAGGAATCTGTGTGTTGCCCAGGGTTGGTCTGAACAGCATGAACTACTGAGACGAGACCGACGAATAAACTGCCTGTTTTTCTGGTCAGCATACTGTAGGTATCTTGTCGCTATTAACTCTCAGCGAGTGCGGATGTGTAGTCTTATTTTTAGTATAAGACTGATCAGTGTTCTGAGCATTCTATCACGCTGCTGCGACTGATTGAAGTTTTTTTTACAAGCTACTATTTCAATCAGATGTCGACTGACATGCAACCGTATATGTACAGCAATAAGACATTAGTAACTTTTCCACACCCATCAGTCACCTTTAGAGAACTTGGCAAGTTTAAAAGTCCCACATGTTTCCCCTGTGTCTCGTTCGCTGGACGGAAAATTCTCTCCTTCAATTGGGAACGCAATCCAGGCAGCCATCATCTCCATGGCAACACCCAGCTCAGCACGCAAAGCGGCAGATGCACAGTGTGCAGTGTGAAGTGGCGCTTTACGGCCGTAGGCTCTCCTTAATGGCTATAGTGATCCAAAACGAAGAGGATTAGTAAAACAGCGTTGGGTTAAGATGGCAGTTAACTCTAATTTGAGGTGTGTTTATATTACCTGTACTTAATATGGAATATTTAACTTTTTGATTACACATCAAACAGTCACTGCTGATTCCTACAACAAATATCTACTATAAGTCTCCTCGGATCACACGACAGTGACAGAAGCCTAACAAGAGCTTCCTCTAAAATGTAAAGTCAACTATGTAATCTTTTCTAGCTGCTGCTCTTGTACCATCATTGGACAGATGAATACACTTGGAGGAGAGCATTTAAGGAGCTAACCATCATTATGCAAATAGGAAAATGCTGGTGATTGGCTAGATCATGAATTTGAAACACTGCCACGGTGATCCATGACTGTGATGGGTGGAAAAGACATGCATTACTCGCTCCTCTGTCAGTCAGACTGACACTAACCAATTGTAGGCATCTGTAAGTTTATGCAGGTAGTGCTGTCAATTGTGCTTTCAATTCTGCAGTTAGTGAATTCATTGTCTTTAAGGAGCTAACCTTCACCTTTGATAGCTGTCATGTGAGAGGAGAGATCTAGCTACTGCCTGGGGATTGGCAAATTAATAAATTGGAAAGAACATAAAGTTTTTTTCTATGTTCCTGCAGTATAAAATAAGATCTATTCCCTAATTCAATTTCTCAGACTAAATATTGTGATGTTACATAATATTGTAGGTTGCCCAAAACCCTGTGCTAATTTAAGAAATTTTCCCTCTAAACTATTTGTTTCGAATTCTTTGATGCTCTGTACGGTGTTATTTCAGCACCGATGAATCTGTTGTGCAATTTAAAAGCCGTAATACGTGGTGGAAAACATCATGCTGCAGTGTCTCCCTTCATGACTAAGAAAATAACAATCCTGTCAACTGTGCATGCAGCTATAATATGTGACTTTTCATTTTAACTCCCATTATAGCATGTCTCACAAGCACATGGGGGAGATGTTAGCAGAGCAGTTCACATTTCTCTTCATTTAATTATGAGTAGGTTATGCCCACGGGAAGCCTTTACCGAAATATGGGCCTGTGTGCAAATCCCTTTAGAATTGGACACGGAAGTCCAGTAATAGAGCAGTCTGTCTAATGTCTGGTACCTAGGGAAAAGCCAAGAAACATTGAGGAAGTTGAATAAATGGCATGGGTCCTTCAGTAAGCTTTGCGTGAAAAGGGAAACAAACAACCAGTATAAAAACTGTGAATGACACTGCGCCTTTTTATTTGGTCATTGAGCTTTTTTGCATTAAAAACGCCAAGAGGAGATCAGTTTTCAAACAAATTAGCAGATACTTTGACTTTCCAGTGATGCTTAAAGTACACTCAGTAAAATAGTGGGAACAAAAATGGACCTCTCCATGGTGCTGAAAATATTTACATGGCTACAAACACTGTTAGACACAGCTTAGATTTTAACTGCTGATTGCATTTTACTGTATTTGAATAATAAAGGCCATTCACAACTATTATGGACATTATGAAAAGGCCAAGAGTTTTTCTTAAATGATTATTGTTATTTTAAATATACTCAGGGATCACAATACTGATTCTTGATGAGTAAAGTTGTGGGACGGACGCACAGAAAAGTTAGATAAGGCTCTCTCTCTCGTGTTAATACATGATACAGTTCTACATTTTAGGAAGCATACCTCAGGCTGCAACTGCAGGAGTCACACAATAGAGAAGCTGAGGAGGAGGATGATCTAAGACAGTCACGTCTGAGATGAATTAAGACACGACCCGCTCAGATTGAAGGCAGAGTGCTTTTGGAGCTCACTGTAACGCAAGCTTCTACATCACTCTTTCTCTGCTGTTCTACTTGTCATAAGTGTGACACATTTATTTACGTTTGGTTACTGCTGTAAGCTGGATCTTATTTATAGGCCAAAACCTTACTGAGTGGTCACGCAGACTAGCCCTCAGGTTATCTGTAGAAGGTTTTTAAAACTCAGGACTCCTTAAAAGGTCTTTGGGTCTTTTTCACAAAAGTACTACATACTCTCTTAAGACACCCTAAGGATGACTTTAGTATGAGGATTGAAATGAGTCCTGAAGATGTCTAGGGTGTTAACATATTTTGGTCTTTAATGGGTCATGAAGGCGTCTTCAGTAGGTCTATGGTTTGTATGGTCCTGAAGATGTTCAGCAGTCCTACATTGTGCACACTGATTAGTAGGGTATGACTTAAACGTGGTGCTTCTTTGACACTGTAAAGGATCTTCAGACTCTTTTATGTTTGGTCAAGCAAGATAACTTTCTTTGGATACTTTCAGAATGAAAACAAACTTTCTAGTCAGTTTGTCCAAAGCAGTAGCTGGATATGTTGTAAGTGAGTTATTCTCTCTCTCTCTCTCTCTCTCTCTCTCTCTCTCTCTCTCTCTCATCAAGCGACTGATTGTAAAGAACTTCTGAAGTCACCTTGCCCCTTGTCATTTTGGATATCCGTATGCCTCATCTCTAGTTCCCTTCCTTTCCCGTGCACTCGTTTTGTCCCGAACCCGAACCGCGCGCCCTTCACCACTCTTTCCAATGAGAGACTGCCGAGTCGCCATGGAGACGGATAGAGCTCGCATCCAGAACACTGACACACACATACACGCACGCGCACACACACGCGCGCGCGCGCGCGCACACACATAAAACCCCAAACCCCACATTTTCACACGTGCCTCATAAGCAGGCAGGAAGAGCTAACGGTGAAGAAAAGCGAGTTTTATTATTGGTAACCTCACTGTCCTTCTCATATCCGGATGGTTACAGGCCACAGTGGGCCACACCGCACTGTAAAAGCTGGTTTACACGAGGCCACGCAGAACACAGGGAGTCTAAGTCACAGCACAGATATAACTGAACTGCTGAGATAACTAACTGATTACGCCTCGACTTGGTGCCATCATCTGGACTGCAGGTTCATCGACTGAAGACAGAGCTTCTCTTAATCAGACTCGACCACAGTACAAGATGTTCAGTTAACAACAGCAACAACAACAACCACACACAAAAAATGTCTCGCACCCTTCATCGCGTAGATTCCTAAACTCCTGCATTGTACACTGTTGCGTCCTTGCACCTTTACAGATCACGGGCTCTGTCCGCAAGCGCGTGCACACTACCGCACTAAGGAGTATGCCACTTCAGGTGCACATCCTAGTTAGTAGGGTAGCGCGCGCGTTCGGAGGTAGCCAATGGCGACTTCTTAGATTACCGGACCAATTCTTTTTTCTTTCTTTCTTTTTTTTTTTTCTTTTTCTCCCCGGCTCCAGTCGCTTGTGAGACGTGTCAGTCGTTATGTAATACACATCCCCCCACTTGTGCTCCTAACACAGTCCGCGCAGATAATCGAGAATAGGCTGGAAAATGCGCGGAGTAAGAGATAGATGAAGAGTATAGAGAGAGAGAGAGAGAGAGAGGGGAAGGAAGGCGCTCTGTACATACCTGTCTTTAGCAAACGCCGCGCTCACTCATTTTTCTTCATCCCACTCTCCTCGGTCGGCGTGTTCCCGCGGACTCGAGTGGCGCGTAAATAAGGACAGGTCGCTAATTTCGCCGTTCCCCCCTGCATCTCAGCGCAAAATCCATCTCCTCTCATCCCGTCATCTTCTCTTCCGCTCAGGCGAGAGAGAGAGAGAGAGAGATGGGGGAGGTATGATCGAGCCAAAGTATGAGAGTGAGGGAAAAGGGAGGAGGGAGAGGAGGAGGAATACAGGAGTCAGAGAAAGACTGAGTCTGGTCTTGTGTAATTAAGATAACTGTTCCTGTGATGCAATGAATATGTTATAAATGTGTGTGTGTGTGTGTGTGTGTGTGTGTGTTCAATCAGGTCTTGTCAAAATAGTCATGACCTGGGCAATATGGATGGATTCTCGAGTTACTGATTTGAAAGTTCCACACCCACTTAGTGTCTTGTCCAATGTGACTAAGCCTTATAAGGTGTTAAATAGGGTCAGGGTTGGCTCAGTCGTTAAGGCATTGGAGTACGATTCTGAAGGTCCCAGTTTCTAAACGCCATGACAATCAAGTTGCCCCTGTTGGGCCCTTGAGCAAGGCCCTTAACCCTCAACTGCGCAGATGTATGATGAGATTATAATATAAGTCACTCTGGATAAGGGCGACCCATTCAGTGTGTACCCTGCCCCAAGCCCTAAGTCTCCCAGGATAGGCTCCAGGACCCTCTCGAGCCTGTATACAGAATAAACCGGTATAGACAATGAGTGAGTGAGGTAACTAGGGCTTAGCAAATTGATAAAAAAAAATTTTTTTTTAATCACATGATTATTTTGCAATTGTGATTTAATCCACTATATGCAACTATTAAACATTCTATTTTTCACTCAAACGGGTTTAAATGTGTCTAGGCTATCAAAATTATTGGACAAATGATCTCATCTATACAAAGTTTAACAATATTTATTCATCACAAATACTCAAATTTCTGACAAAATCGACCTGTAATTAATTGACATTAGCGATTTAATAATTGCACAGGTCCATATTGTGGTTTAGATTTTTATGCAAATAATTGTTCAGCACTAATCAAAACAAATCTATAAAACAGTTGGACTTTTTCTCCAGAAGTGTGAGTATGTTTTAAATATCTTGATATGGAACAAATGCCCCTACAATAATAAGGATAGAGATGCCTGGCGTGGACGTTTGACAGGTCCCCTTTTTGAAAATCTGCAGCTTTTCTCTCTCAGATGAGCTACAAGTGGCACTCCTGAGCTGCCAGTAATCCAGTCCCCCTCTGCCCTCTGCCCTGTGGACCTGTCTGACTCATCCTGGTGCCCCACTTTTAGTTGGAGATCTCATTGCATAGAGGCCTGTGTGGTCTGCTTGGGATGCGTGTGGTGACTGGGGACGGTTCCATGTTACCATGAACATGGTCCTGGCCTCTGCTGATGCAGGCATCTGTTCATTGAGGACTTGTCACTGCAGTTGCTTCATAGTTCAGGACTGAAAGTTTCAACAGTTTTATTCCTGAGCTATCCGTTATCACCCAAATGAGCATGGCTCCCTGTCGAGTCTGGTTCCTCTCAAGGTTTCTTCCTATTGCCATCTCAGGGAGTATTTCTTGCCACCGTTGCCCTCGGCTTGCTCATCAGGGGCAATATTATTGTTTTGATTCATACAGTACATATTTTCTCAGCCTACAGCTCATCTACAATGTCTTTGGACTGTGGGGTGGAAGATGGATTGACACTGAGGAAACAACATGCACACAGACCCGAGACATATTTCAGACCATTAGCCCTGGAGCAGCGAGGTGGTGGTGCTAAGTGCTGAGCAAGTATGTACCCAAGGTATTACCTAGCTACATGAATAATAATGTCAGTGGCATGTTTTCACAAGTATAGAATGACAAGAGTGTGTGTGTGTGTGTGTGTGTGTGTGTGTAATAATTATTTACCCAAAAGGACAGTGCTAGCTAACAGGCAGGCCCAAACACACACACACACACACACACACACACACACACACACACACACACACACACACACACACACACAGATTGGAGTAATTAGCATTAGAACTGGCTAAATGTCATATACTAAAATAACTAAATCACATGTATGTAACTGATCAGATTGGGAGCAGTTAACTGTCACTGAAACGTAAGCGCTCCATGTAAACCATAGAGAGAGAGGGGGTGGGTAGGGAGCAAGAGAAAAAAATTTTGATAGAAATGAAAGACAAAAATCGAAGGAGAGGGGACACAGGCTGGCAAAGAAAGCTTAAATTAAAGAGAAAAGAAGGAGGGAAGTGAGGTAAGGGTGAGTCTCCTGTGGGCTATCCTCTGGGAATCACCCTATATTGTAACAGATGAACATCTGTCACTCAGCCTTAGTTACAAAAGGCCTGACGCTTGTCAGGCTTTGTGGTGTGTGTGTGTGTGTGTGTGTGTGTGTGTGTGTGTGTGTGTGTGCGCGTGTGTGCACATATGTCAATGTGAGTTATTGCTCTGATTGCCTGTTTGCAGCTAAATGGAATAGAAGGTCATGTTCCTTTCCAGTTACTGGGGTAACAATTGCGATCTGGATCGATGCTCCAATTTTAAAAGGCTACAACTAAAATGAATCATGGGAACAATCATGAATTGATTATTGTAAATTGGAATCAATTATAAATGATACTTTTGATTATTACCGAAAAAGGAAAGACCACTGGTGTGTAGAAATAATTTTCATTTTTTTACCAATATTTAAATAAGTGTGTTTGTGCTTTTGGTCACAAGGGATATACCACATTATGCAGGGTGAACATTCACACTGGGGAAATACATGTCCATAAGATGTCCTTTAAATGACTTTGTCCACTCAATAGCCTTATAATATAGTAGCCATAGTATTACAGTATATGTTCTTCTGATCTGCTTTTAACCCAGATAGACCTTTCTCCTGAACATTTCCTTTATATGACCACACTATTCACAGTGTTGGTTTAACACTTCCAGAGATCATACAAGTGCAACTGGTCCTATATAAACACCGTAGGGTGTAAATTCAACACTCTGGGTGTTAATTCAATCCTGGGAATTTTACTGTGTGCATATTTATAGCCTTCATAAAAAGCTATAGTGCCATTATTTCCTGAACACTGATTGCAGATTTATTTATACTGCAGCTTAATTTAGCTTTAATGAAATAATTGAAATTCTTTAAACTGACATCACTTTGAACATAACTAAGCCGTTTAACCTCACTTTTCTCACTCAACCATCAGGGTCATTTTGGACACATTTTTGGGTTCATTTCATTTGGACACTTTAAAAGTGATTAATTAGTGCTCAACTGGACGTTCAGGTATTGAACGAAGCCATCCTACTGTATATGCTTAATATACAGAGTATCATATAAGGATTTTTTAGAACTTCTATAATGTTACTTGACTGTCAGTAGAATCAGCAAAAGGCAAAAAAAAAAAGCTGCAATAGGGGTCAGGTAGAGTCAATATTCTTTTCAACACATTTCAGGACACTTTGGTTTTCATTTTTCACTTATTGATGATGGGACACGTGAAAGCAATTATGCTACAAATGAGATGCATATATTTGTTTTTGTACCTCATGAAAAGCCAAAACGTGTTTGTGTTTTATTGGCCTGCTTAAGATAGAACACATGCCCTTGATCAGTTAAATGAGGAGGTTTTACTTTTAATATGTCAATACTCTGACAATGCTCAAGTGTCAGGTCTGCAGACCAGGCTGGCTGATGTCTTCATGGACTTCTTTGACCTGTCATGGGTTCAGGTATCTGTCTTCACCTGATCTAAGTCAGCTCCCAGTGTGCCAGGGTGAACAACAGCACTCTGTCTTTTGTCCTGTCACAATCACCCCTGTCCTCACAAAGTGCTTCAGAAGCTTAAAGTCTGTCTGTCTCCCCCCTCTGGATCCTAGATTGCCTATCACCCCAACAGGATTACATATTCATGGCACTCTATTCTGCCATTACTCAGCTCAACAACCCCAACACTCAAGCAGCATGTTCATTGAGTTGTATATAACCGTGTCATTCTCTTCAAGCTAATCTTAAAGCTCAAACAACTTCATCAATATGCTTTTGTGTTACTGGACTTTCTAACAAAGTTAGAAGACCACAGTCTGTCAGTCTTAACAAACTCACCTCCTCCAGTCTAACTTTCAGCACCGGAGTCCCTCAAGGATGAGTGTTGTCCCCTAGTCTATACCGTATGTTTATCCATAACTGTGGACCTGTCCATGGTCCCAGCACCATCATCAAGTTTGCAGATGATAACACAGTGATGGTGATAAGATGGCATGTAGGGAGAAGATCCAGCAACTAGTGACATGATTTGAAGCCAGTACCCTTGAACTCATTTCAGATGAGTTAGAAATCACACTCAGGCACCCTTTTACCTTTACACAGCCTATCTCTGAGTCGGTGGATCTTCAACATTCTGAGAGGCAGACCACAAGCTGTACAGGTATGCAGAAATTTCTCATCATCCCTCACCCTCAGTAACAGTGATTGATAGAAAATTAAAAACATGGAGGAAAATGTTTGTGACCGGGCCTTATTAAATGTTTAATTCAATACCACTGACATAGACAATCACATTGCTGCTGATATCGCTCGCTCTCTTTTTTTATCATCTTAAATTTCTTGTTTATATTCATACTGCTGCTGCCACCAATCTTCTCATATTGCTTGTACTATATTTTAATATTGTCCCTTCGTAAATTTTTGTTTCATTTGAATGTTATTTGTAGCATAATTTTTGCCCTCTCTTTCTCTCTCTATCCTGCTTAGAGAGATAAATGTACAGGGTCATGAAGGTCTTGAGCCTATCCCAGGGGACTCAGGGAACTATGCAGCCTGGGTTCCAATCAATCACAGGGCACACACACACTCGCACTAACTCACACACTAAGGACAATTTGGAAATGAATATATGAATTTCAACAGATTCACAGAATTTGAGTTTGAACCAAGTTCATTTCTGAGGACCCTGCCTCATCCATGAAATCATCCATTCTGGTTAAAAAGGCCAGACAGCGGCTCTATTTCCTGATGTGCTCCAGGACACTGGTGAACATTTACCACTGTACCACTGAGAACATCTTCATGAACGTCATCTTTGTGTGTACAGAAACTCATGCATCACAACAGCTCGCAAAACCCTACAGGGGTGGTGAAAAATGCTCAACGAATCATCGGCAGTTAGCTCGACACTACTGAAGACATTTACAAGAAACGCTGCCTGCAGAAGTTGAAAGGCATTCTCAAATACGCCTCTCACCCTAATCATGGACTATTTCCTCTCCTCCCATGAGGCAGTTGCTACAGGTGCCTCAGTTCCCGCACAAACAGACTGAGGAATAGCCAATTCCCTGTAGCTCTTTACATATTGAACATCTGATCATGGTTCAATAACCACTGCATTACTGCACTGTGTCCTCATTTATACAGCACCGATTTATCCATTATGCGTCTTTACACTGTGGACAACTCAAAATGCTGATTTTGCACTACTGCGTATTTCACCTGCATCTATTCTGCATAAAAGTCTATGCACATACTGTATGTTATCTTCTATATTAATAGGTATTGTTACCAAATGAAAAAACAGTCATGTATTTATTGCATTTTATTACATTTATTGTAAATATGCCACTTATTTAGTACTTCTTGTTAGATGCTTACTGCATTTCATTGGCTTTGTACATGTAATTTGCACAATGATGATCTAATCTAATCTAATCTAATCTAATCTAATCTAATCTAATCTAATCTAATCTAATTTGAACTGTAAAATTCATTTTGAAAGCTCATAGAAACTGTCTCACTCATATGACACAGAAGCACACCCACTAACAGACATGCATGCAAAAGCATCTATTAAAAGAATATATTCAGAATATAAGGAGACAAAGTATGATGGAGAATCATGACTGAGAGTAAGAGTAATGTGTACGGTTCTGTGTTTGTGAGCGTGAGAATTGAGAGAGAAGGAGAGAGAGAGAGAGAAAATCAGTGCGGTGACCTCTGCTGTGCTTCTCTCTGGGTGGCGTGTTTGAGTGTGTGATCAGAGTGCCATGGGGTGGGCAGACCAGATTGCAGGAACATACACTCATACATACACACATACAGTTCAGTCCTTAACTCCAGATTGGTGTGGAATTTTGCATGAGCTTTTATTGTGGGTGTATGCTTTAATTCTGGGTACTCTAATTTTCTCCTACTCGCAAAAATAACCATGCAACTGAAATTAATTGGTGTCTTGTCCAGGGTGCATTCGTACCCTTTGCTCCTGGAAGAAATACAGTAAACATAATTGTCATATTGACTTTGCACTCCCTAGTTGTGTTTACATGGACTCTAATATTACCCTAATAATTGGAATAATAGTCAAATTAAAGTATAAATGCACCATATCACCACCTCAATTAGAACAATCTGACCTGATCCAACACAATTTTCAGTGGGAATATGAGGGGTGATGTAATACTTTATTTATACTTTACTTGGTCCGATAGTTTGTCTCTTGTCAGAGTGAATATATCCTTCCTGCGCATGTTTGACCCATGTGAAGCTAAAGACGTTTCCATTAGGGAACTTTTGTTTCCATTCTCTCCCATACCTGTGTTTACTTTCATCCAGTGGCTGAGGAAGGGGCTCTGATTGGTGCGACCATTACATACATCTAACCAATAATAGACGAGGATGATTTTTGTAACCAATTATAACATAAAAGCGGGATTTTCCTAGGGTTTAACCTACAGTAATCTTCCCTCTCATAAAACAATTCACGACAGTCAGAACCACTTTTCTCATGTCAAAAAAGTTATATTCTTTGAGCATATAAACCTCTCATCTGATCAGTATCCATGCAGACAGGAATGATTTCACTCTGATTGAAGAAATATTGTCCTTTTGAATGTAATTACTAACTACTTTAATAGCAACACCTGCTTGTTCATGCAAATATGCAAGCAGATAATCACATGGAAGTGTAATGCAGAAAAGCATGCACATACAGAATAGTATGATCATATCAGTTGATTCAGCTGAGGTTCACGTAAAAAACATCAAAATGGGAAATAATGTAGTCTCACTGATTTACACACAAGTCAGTCTCTAGAGTTGAAAAAAAAAAAACATTGAAAAATGACAAACTGGATCTAAGTGACAAAAATTCAAATAACCACTTTTAATAACCCATGGTGAACAAACACACATGGACTAAGCATTATTTAATAATAAATGCCCTCTGTCCTTGTGTATTTAATATTTATTTAATGGAAATATACAGTAAGGGAAGCACTGATGCTGTGTAATCTTGAAACACCTACATTAATCTCCATTGTTGTACATACATGCTGTATATTGTCTTTGTTTCATTCTCGTAACGTAAGCTCAGAATTTATGGATAAACCTAGGCTAATTTTCAGCATCGAAAATATGTGCAGCACGTTTCAATGCTGAGGTAAGGTGTTATGGCATACCATGGGGTTGGATCAGCTTGTGCTTCATTCTCGGTTGGTTTTTAAAAAAAGAACTATCTGGTAAAAATCAATTCCCCCTCTTCACACCTGAGAAGAACAAATGTCCCTGTACTTGTTTTTTTATTCCCTCATCACAGAATGGCGGGCAAGAACAGACCTGATCACACCATCCATATGCATGCACATATTCACACACACACACACACACACACACACACACACACACACACACATACACTTCGACTATATATCTTCCTTTTCCCCCAGAACCTTTGCAACTATGATGACCCGAGGAAGCACAGTGAGAAAGAAGAGGGAGGTGAGATGGTGAGGAAGGTAAAACATTACCTAAAGACATCACAGTCAAAACAAGCTGATTCAGGAACGAAGGTCATTAAAATGATGCATTACTGATGATTTAAAGCTTGTGCAAATTTCTTAAATAAAAAATTAATGGTTTCATGCATTCCGCTGAGTCCTGTAGTCCAAAAACCAGACGAACGAGTGAAAATGCATTGCATTGACATGAATCTGAATGACCTGGAGATGTTCTGTATATTAGCACATGGTATTCTACACGAACCTACCATTATGGGTAATTTACTGGTACTGCTAAATTAAACTAATGTTCTACAGTGACTACTTGAAAAAATTATGGAGCATTAAGAATTCTGGAGTTGACTGTATTATGGTAAACATATTCACACACATGCACACACACACACACATGCACACGCACCTCTCACAACTCTGGCATACATTGATATGGGCAGGATATAATAATTACAGTGTACTCTTTGGGGTTTCTTTATTGAGGCAAGAATTTTTGTCCCTTATGAGGTCAGTATGTGAACAGGATGCTGTCTCCATAAACAGAAGAACACACACATACAGACACACTATTATAGCTATGTCAGCACAACACGCTCTGCTGTCTCTTTTCTTGATCTTTAATTATATGCATGTATTTCAAGGGATGATAAATTATTGTGGAATAGATAATAGATCATATATATATATATATATATATATATATATATATATATATATATATATATACACACAGTGTATATATGTGTGTGTGTGTGTGAGTGAGTGTGTGCGCGCGTGTGTGTGGGCATGTGCCCTTTTCCAGGACTCTGGCTGAGACAACAGCTGCTCTCTGCTATGGAAGGAAGTTGGTTGTCCCTCAGTGCCAGTGTGCCACCAGGCTATGCAGAAGCATCCTGGAGATGATTATCTGAAGAAGTGAGGTGTTAAAGGTAGCAGGTGCTGCAAAATGTTATTCCCTCATTACAGGGACAACATTTCATAATCTTAGAAATAACTGACAGTTGTTGTGACTTTTAACTGGTCATCCACAGATTGTAGCTTTACAAAAATCGCAGTTTTTATTATGATTATATAATAAACACATACAGTATAGCAATCATTCATGACTTTAAAGCCATTTACATTAAAACCATCTAGGTTCCCCTTGTGACTGATCAAGCTCCTTAGGGTGTGGCTTCGCAGGACCTCTGGTGGTGTGGGCTGTGGGGCGGGGCCTCCATGGATTGGGATTGTTTGTCAGGTGGACAATCGATCTGGGGAATTTGGAGGCTGGATCAACAACCTGCTGGGTCCCCAGTGGCAGGCTGCGATGCATTGGGTGTTCTGATACCGATACCGATGCTGTTATGGATAGCTCAGTAGTTAAGGCATTGGAAGTTCCTAGGTTCCTTGTTGGACCCTTGAACAAGGCCCTTAACCCTAAAAGCTGCTAAATGTAAGTTGCTCTGGATAAGGGAGTCTGCCAAATGCTTCAATGTGAATTGGGCTGGGCAGGCTGGAATTTGGTCCATGCAGACATAGATGTGTCTTTGTTGCCAGTTTACTGATATATAATCGATAATCAATGTTATTTAATTTACCAGCCTGCAGTGTTAATGTTATGGATGATTGGTGCAGATAAAATAAAGAAAATGTAATATTCTGGATTAAGAATAGGATTTAAAGTTTAGAATTACAGTCAAATGCATCTATAGATTTATTGTGCTACAGTCAAGTCAAATACCCAAAAAGTCCACAGAAATACAATTACAGATGTGTTTTTGTTACTGAAATCCAAATGTCCCCACAAGAATAGAAATATACGTTGGGATCAGTAACTAGCATTTAATGCTGTCACCTCTGCAATGCTAGAATCCCGGACAGAATACTGACTTGTTGTTGAAGGATTAAAAAAAGAAAATGAAGCATATCAGTTGAGAGACAAAACTGACATAAATATTAAAACTTTTGAAGTCTTATTTGCACATTTGTGTTCGGGTCATGCAATCAACTTTATCCCAACGATTCCAACGGTCAACATTCCAATAACATTGTATCTACGTAATTCAAATTTTTAGAAAAAAAAACGTTTAGGTTTTTAAAATGATGGAAGAATTGTTTGAAGTGGCTGCCGTGCCTCAATACACCTACCAGCCGGCTTCAGCATGATACAGAGAGAGAGAGACACATGCATACACATGCACACACACATACTCACAGCATGCCTTATGTGTCTGAATGTTCCCTCTGGTTTATTCACAGAAAAAAGAGGTACTGTATATACTCACTAATCCATTTCCCGGGTCTACTACATCAAAGCCTATTCACATGTTTTATAGAAACAAAAGGGTTCTGGGGAAACAAAAGGGTTCTAGTGAGCCATAGGAAGTATTACCATGTAAGGAATGAGAGGAAGCTCAATGAGGGGGTTGTTTTATAGACTTATGACATAGAACAAAGAGAGGGATGTAAGGATAGAGGCATGGGATTCATGGGAAAGATTGCCCAATGTCGGGAAACCCTAAAACAGCCTAATGCCAATGGTGTCCCATCATCCATAAGAGTGTAAAATTAACATCGCTCCAATGCTTTTGATAACCAAATATTCCCTGCTAGGGTGTCTGGGACATTGCTAATGGCACCAATCAATGGATTTCTCCTTTGCTTGCTGAATAGTAATCTCCTTTGAGAGCACAAAATTGAATGTCCTCCCTTGTCTCAACCTCACCCCACCCTGCATCTCTTCAGGCTGATGGGTTTATTTCTAGCATTTCCTTGTAGTTCGGTGTGATCCAACGTGGTCTTGACAGGAAAGATCCATGGAGTCAGACTGGATGATAGTGGCTGTGAAAGGCAGAGCTCAGGGAGGTGAATGTTTGACTCGGGTCATTTGAAAGGCCGGAGAGCCATTAAGCTCATGTCAAACCCAAGCTGCTGACACAGCACATCCCACATAATGTCATCCGCCATGCTTTACTGCTACATTACCGGAATGATTAAGTTACTTCAGATGATTGAGATGTGGTGAAACAGTTGCCTTGATTAATGTGTGCAGTTTCTAATTTAGTGGTACTTCTCTTTAAAGACTATGAAATGTGAAAATCTGACTTTGCTGTTTTCCTGTCTAGTTATGCGATCCTATTTTTAAAACTGTTGCTGCAGATAAACTATGAGGAAGAAAAGCGTTACACTTGTGCGGTGTATGAGACCGGCTCTTATTAGACTCCCATTAGTCTTAGACTCTATAAATATAAATACTGTATATTTGAGTGTGTATACAGTATATATATATATAGAGTAAATATGTTATGTGTGTTAGTTCTTTCGGCTGCTCTTGTTGAGGGGTCTGCACTGATCTGCACAACAATTGGCACAGGCACTTCCTGATACAACCATCCTATATATACATATAATATAGCATTAATCTATATATTAATGCTAGCTTTACTACTGCCCTTCATCTGCATTAAACAAGGAAGAGTAAACGAATTTAACTCTCATTATTTAATCTCATGTCGACCATGGGAACCGAACTTTGTTCAGCTTCTGAATCAGATGCAACTTAGAGGAAATATTATTTTTCTCCTTAATATAGCTGACTAATCAAGCTTAAAAGTTTCATATTTTTACAATTTTACATTTAACTAATCAAGCTTACTGTAAGTTTCAAAACTATTGTTTATATTTGATAGCAATAGCCATTTAATAACATTTTATTACATTTCTTTTTTGAGGGCTGTGGGCTGTGATGCATTCCATATTCACTGTACTGTATGTACTATGCAGCCCAGATGCAGTGCTGAGAAAATCATACAGTATGTGCCTTTAATTTTCTCTTAATAATGATTGAGTGGTGGATCCCTGTCCCATTGTAAGTCTCCACTGCTAGTCTTGATGTTAAGAGTAAACCTTCATTTTCAAGCCTAACCCTAGTAAATAAATAAATAAAAACAGTTTGTACAGTATCTTTATTTGAATTTAATATTGAACACATTAGTATATTATATTATTACCAACCTCTGTTTTCTCTCATGCAGTGACAAATAGCCTGCAATTTCCTTCTGATGAAGTGTGTAAACAATCACATGAGCCACAAATCAATAAATAGTTGCTCATGCTGTAATACACACATTAGCAAGCTTATAAAAGTGAACGCCAACATCAATTGACAGTTATAAAAGCTGCTGTGCAAATTTGTCCCAATAGAAACAGACCGTAGGCAGTCGTACTTCATTCATCCAGCCTTCTCTGGACCGCAGACCGGCAGGAGTCTGTGTTCAGTCCTGGCCAGACAAATGTTTTGAAGATGGGAAGCTCATTAAAAGTTTCAGACTGTTTTCACTCCTACGATGAACAGGATTCCTAATAAGATACTGTAGCCCTTTGATTTGTGGCTTTATAGGTGTGTTTGGTTCTGTTATTTTTTTCCTGGCCATTATTATAAATACCCACAAATAAGTGAACAGGTCAGGAGAATATTTCCAACAGAAACATATTCGTGCTAGAGATATCATGATGAAATTCCTTTTTCTGTGATTTTCCGCTGACTGCTTCGTGCAGTTTTCCCCCCACAACATATTTTATGTACAAAGGTTGGACAGAAACTGTTGCTCTGCATGAGCAAATTATTTTCTCAGGCACTATTGTGTATTGAAACTTTGTCTCTCATTTTTAGCTTTTCCCTTTGTGTCACTGCTTGTTCTGCAAGTTTAGTAAATAATGAAACAGGAAATTTTGTTCTATTCAAGAGATTTGGGACACTGTTGTAAAAAAAAATTTTGTCCACCTTTATATTCTGAATACCCATAATTCAAACCAAATAATTGGATTTTTTTTATTCAGCAGAAGCATTGTGAGAGTTTGGTTTTGCATATAATGGAGAGTTTCTGTTGGTTCTTGTCAGAATGAGGGGACTAACAGATGCAAATTCAGTTTAGCATTTTTTTTTATCATGAAGAGAGAGACAGTCAAATCCAAAACAGAATTCATATATGTAGCGGAAAAAACAGGCAAAAATGGGGTAAAGACAGAAATTGAGAAACGTGAGCAGCAAAGTTTAAATACCAGAATAATAAACGCATGAGTTGGGTGAAAAATATGTATGAAAGTGTCTTATTCAGGCTAACTGGAATCTGTGTGTGTGGGTGTATGTTTGAGTGCCGTGTGATGGTTTATCATCCTGTCCAGGGTGTTCCCCGCCTCGTGCCCTAAGTCAAAGGATCCAGGTCCCCCGTGAACCTGTACAGGATAAAGTGGAATATGATGAGTGAGTGAGATATATATTAGCTGAAGTATCCGTTATTGAAAAGAGTTTGTAAAAAGAGTTAAAAGCCCACATACATGTCTGTCTGTCTTTCTGTAAGGCAGAACTCTCTGCCTAATTTATTAATAAGGTCCAGTATCTTATGTCTTGTTTGTGCTAAATTGTACTTCTTTCATCGTCCGTGTTCGGTGATCAAACAGTGAATTACAGATGAGAAATTGAAAAAGCAGATTGGATAAAGATTTTTTTTTAAAATGACTCTGTGCTGTTATTTCTGCAATTAAAATATTCCCAGTAAAAATATTCAGTTTTAATTTCATAATTAAAATCTGTTGGTGCAGGTGTTTGTTTATATTAAGTGAGTAGCTTATTAGTGTCTTATTTTAAAGTAGATTATTAACTGTTCATAACATCGCTTTTTAATTCAACATTTTGATTTCACTTATGGTGCAGGTTAAACTTCAGGCAGATATCTACAGTAAGTGCTGCAAAAGGTTCATTAAAGTCTGTCCAGCAGTCAGAATGAAAAAATAAATAAATCGTGATATTTACAAAATCGCAGTACAAATCAAATCAATGCCTAGTGATAACATTGTATCAGGAAGTTCTTGTTGGTTCCCATCCCTATCAGAATCAGACCTGAGGCTTGGTATTGTCAGACAGGACCACTTCACAGTTAAACGTTTTGGAGGATTGTTTTTGTTTGTTAAGCCACACAGTTACCTATGAATCATTCAAGCAAAAAACATCATCTAACTTACTGCAAGGCACGAAGCAGCGAGCTAGAGGTGCAGATGAGGCGAATCATCAGGTCGGTGATAAGTATACAGGCATCTTTAGGCAACCTGTCACAGTAAAACAATTGATTCTTTTATTATCTTCATAATTAAGTTATAGTTCATTTAATATGAAGAAAGACGTTTGAACAGTAAAAAGGTGTACTGTGTACTGTTATACTGTAGTTTGTACACAACAAATCTGCTCTTTGCTGTCTGTTTCCATAGCCATTCTGTACTGAGTTTTTGAATTTCATCCTTTTCCCAGTTTTCCGAATGAATAAAATGCACTGAACTACAAGCTTCTTTCCCTTGTCATGTTCACTGACAAAGTAATATGAAAAGAAACAGTTCACACATTGGATTTGTTGAGATAGCAAAAAAAAAAACATCTTACAATTTGGGAACTGTCTACACCGCTCAGTTGTGTTAGGGCTGCACCACTCCACTGGCAAAATGACAGTTCAGCAGAAGCTACATATGTAACGTGAATGGTACAGGGATCCTGGGATTTTGGAAGTTACAGTATATACTATGTACTATGTACTATGTACAGGGTCTAATATGTGGAATATCTGACACTCTTGCTTGTACATGCTTTCTCCCATTTCTGCAGAAATCGCGTCTTACATTCTTTCATTTCCCTTTTCCCCCCTCTCTTGACTCTCTCAACGCTTTCACAATAATCATAGCTTTATTTGAACTACTATTAATATTACTAAGAAGATGTTATGTTAAGTGCTGCTATGAGGCATTGAGCCAGGATTTACAGGAGATGTGTGCTACAGTATGAGCTCCACCAGGGAGAAACATGATTTAAAAAAATAGGCATTGTATGAGTTGTTATTCCATCTAAAATGATGGTTTATATGATTTCAGATCTGTGTGATTTTGTGGGAAGGGCATGGCTAAGAGCACGGCTGACACTTTTCATCTTCCTCCAATTAGCGCTCGTGTGGAGGCTGACATTCGGACACACTGACAGCTTCAGGATCGATTGCAAAATCCAGGTTAAGTGTACAAGCAATACTTATGCATTAATTAGTATTTGTTATGTGTCTTTTGACAACACTTGATCTGCACTGGAAACGAATTAAACTAATTATAAACGTGGCATGGTGTAGGCTGCGCGGATAGATAAATAACCAAGAAAGTACATGTCTGGGGAAGTCCTGTGTCTCCTCCTCCACTCTTCATAAGTATGAGTCAAGCAGCATGAATTAAAACATGACATAAATGACAACTTTTTTTTTTGTTGTTGTTCTAGTTCTATTCTGAGGATGAGCTCTACATGGCCACATATTAAAAATGAGGTCAGTTTCTCATAAATATGCCTTAAGCCTGACAGTCCACTTGGCTTTAGATTCCCTTGCTTGTCCTATCTTACAAATGTATTCTAAACTCACATTACCAAAGTGATCTCATTTATTTTTCACAGGAATTCTAATGAGTGAGATATTATTTTGCATTCCACTGTAGGTCACAAAAGCTATTGCAGTGCTTACAACTAAGTACTAATACCACTAAATACAAAAACACTGAACATTCCCTATACTATGTGTGTCAACTGTGTTGGGGATGCACGGTCACATAATGGTTAGCACTGTGGCCTCACACCTGGAGCCTCAAGGGTTTGAGTTCTGCCTTTGGGTCTGTGTGTTTGCATGCATGTACTGTATGTTTCCCTTGCTTGGTGAGTTGCCTCCTATAGTCCAAAGACATGCACATTAGGCTGATTGGCATTCCCAAAAGTAGTTTGTGAGTGAGTGTATCAGTGTGTGCATGCTTGTGTGATTGCCATGCCATCCAGGGTGTTTCCCAACTAGTGCCCTGCGTCTCTTGAGATATAATGAATAAGTGAGAGAGTGAGTGCAATACAGAATTTAGATACTTTATAAATAAATAATGCACCTGCTGTTTCATTATAAAAATTATATATTTTTAGAATATTGCATTATTATTCCTATCCTATACTCAAAATTGTTGAAGTTTTGTTTTTCTTCAATAGCACGGCTATTTGCATGTTTTAATTTTTGTAGTTTCTCAGTAATATGACAAGCTTGTTTTCTTTTGTCTTATTAACAAATATCTGTTATAAAGTATGAGAAAACAGGCGTCATCCTAACCCCAAGTTTTCTTGTCTTTGTGTTCCACACCGCAGTTACATGTCAGACACATGATGCTCATTGTGTTCACCTGTACCTTGTTTAATCTAATTATGCTGTCTGGTTAAAGTCCATCGTTCAGTTTGTTCTGCAAAATGCATCTGGTCTGTTTTATCCCCCTGTTTAAACGGTTGTGTTTCCTGATCTATGACATTTCTTGCCTTGGTATTTGGATATTAGTTTTAGCAATTGCGTTAGTATTTTCTTTGTAGCATAGCCACTGCCATAATGCTTGTGTTTCTTTTTGGATTTTATGTTGGTTCTTTATTCTTTATTACGATTTTGACTATGGTAAAGAGTCTGCATATATATAGTATATATTAGAAAATGTATAATAGACTTTTCTAGCTAAGACTTTTCATTTATAGAAAAAAAAATCAACTTTGTAAGTAATACAGCTTTTTGTCAGGTCACATCACCATTATGCCACCCTGTCATTGATTACTGTACCATAACATCACACAGTCATTTTACATTTTAATTGCAGAGACAGAGGAAATATGTTCCTAAAGTAATCTAGGTGGGTGAAGTAAAGCAAAATGGATGAGTGCAGTAAAGTTTGTAAAGTCTTTTGTATTGTGTACCGTATAACAGCATTTAATGAGTCACACAAATGTGACACAATCTGATACAAACTCATGAAGTCCCAGTGCGAAAAACCCAGAGGAGACGTAGTGTCTGTGTACGTAACTCTAGTCTGTGTAAAACCTTGGGACAACTACTCTGAGGTCAGAGACACACAGTGTCACTGCTGTTTAACTGTAACCACAGAGCAGATGCTTCAGACTCTTCTATTTCTGTCTGTCAGCAAGTATGAAAGTCGCGGTATACACCAGGTTGTGAGTCAAAATGGTTAGACAATAATACACGCATCGCGCTGTGACAAAAATAAAAGATCCTCAGCACGAGTGCCTACAAAGGAGGGTAAAGGGTCAGAAGTCCATTACAACAGTGTGTTTAAACATTCCACTAATATATGTTACATGTTCCTCCTTCAACATGGAGGTTTTTATTTATTTATTTATTTATTTATTTTCCTGAAAATTTTCACTGTAGTCTTTGGATAACTGGATCTGAATTCAGGTCTTGTAAATTTGTCATGAAGATATTATAAAATGGTTTATGTTATAATATAAACATCTGCATGGAATAGAATAAGAATTTCGCTACTGTATAACAATTAAGAGTGTAAAAATTTGACAATATAAGAACTTGCTGAAAAGCTTGAAAAAAAAAATCTTACTCAGAGGATGGCGGCACTTGGCTTAGTCTGCTTTCCTCCAGGGTCCCGGGTCGATTTCCGCCTCGGGGTCTTCGTGCATTGAGTTTGTATGTTCTCCTTGTGCGTGTTGGGTTTCTTCCCAAATTTCCTGTAGTGTGAAAGCATGTGTGAATGTTGACCAGAGGTCCTACTACAGTTGTACAAATGGGAATAAATACAATGGTCTCCATTGGCCTCCACAGTCCCTAGTTGGACTACACAGGTTCCTAGATGGATGGATAAACTCAGCATACTGTATGATGCCATTTGGAATAAAAACATGTTGATCGGTTGATTTCTTTAAATAAAATTTTAAAAAGTTGTTAATTGGCTGATTATTTAAATTGGGTGTGCTGGGAGCTAAGAAAACACTAAATTGTGCAGGGCAGGTGGTCCTCAAGCACCAGGGTTAAGAACCACTGTGATGCACTTGATTCCCTGCAGTCTATTGCCTTGCCAATGAAGATGTATTTGCCCAGTCTTCCTGGGATCTACCACACCCCTAAATAGTGAGTGGAAGAAAAGTAATTATTGCTATACATTCTAGTGTTCATTATTTTTATAGTTACATTACATCACAAACGCACAAAACTTGATAGCAGATAGACCTAATATATAATGATTTCTAATTCTTGAAAGAACATTTAATTAATTATAAGTATATTTAACTATAAATGTGTGATTGATCTATTATTATTATTATTATTATTATTATTATTATTATTATTATTATTAAATTATGAGTTAAAAGTATTGTTTGTTTTTTTTATAACTGATTCGTGGTGGACTCAACTCAAATCAAGCATCCAACCAAATATCATATTTAAGCATACAAAAATAAATCTAAATGAATCTAATAAATGTTTAAATCTATATAGACCCACATTTGTCTGTGAAAAACAAAAAATCACAGTTTTTGTTGTGCATTTTACTCCACCAGCAACGCTGGATATACTGAGGGATAATTAGCAATGCATGGGCCTCATGGTCCCCCTCACTGCCCTTTCCACATTTCTAGGAACTTTCTTGCCCTGTAGGCATGTACATGACTGGCAACCTAGATCCACTAGCTAGCTGGAGGTGTTTTTATGTATAAATTCATGTATAAATTTGCTATCCTCATTATTGTATACATACGAGAGTTCATTGGCACATTATACAGTGATGCTTACAGTATATGTTAATACATTATATGGTGCATTACATTATGCCACAAAAGCATTTATATTTTCGTATCTCATGCACAAAAAAGTCCACAGTGCATTATTTAATATCTATTCCATTATGTTAACAGTACAATTGCATTTATATCTTATGTAATACAAATGTTCCTTTTATGATCCATATTTATACTTCAAAATACAGACTGAAAAAGTATTTGCCCCTTCCTGTTTTTTTATTTTATTTTTTGCTGTCAATTGCACAAAGATAACCAGAGTAAATACAAAAGGCATGACGATTTCATTTCATCCAAACATAAGGCAACAGCACAGTGTCCATAATCATGACGATACAGGTCAACAGTTACAGTGTGCAGTGAACACTAATTGAGAAAATATGAAATGTGCCGATTTGGGTATTTCAGAAACTGCTGATCTATACAGAATAGTACGAAAAACAAAAAACATCCAGTGAGTAGCAGTTCTTGTTTACGAGGAAAGTCAGAGGAGGATAACGTGATTACTGTAGCTGTCAGTGAACAGCATGTCAGAATACACAACACAGAGAATCCTTGAGCTGGATGTATTACAGAAGACTACATCAAGTTCTACTCTAACACTACAGTGGGCACAGGCTTACAGAAACTGGACATGGAACATCATCAAATGTCAAATGTAAAAGCCTCAGATTCCTGCTGTTGGCTCAAGACCCAGAAAATCATTTTAAATACACATACACTTTATATGGTTTTCGACATTTAATCTCGTTAACATGAAAAATATTGATGGCTTTAAGACAATGAACAAGATGGCAAATCATTGCAGATTTTTAGTTTATCCTAAAGGTCTGAGTTCCAATAGTGTTCACAGGATAAAAGAATCTTCAGTTCAGCGTTGGGAAAGCTGATCCATTACATCTAATGAAGGAACTCGGCTGCAGTCAGATAGACAGCATCTCTAATTTCTATGCAAAGGTTCTGGGGGGAAAGGAAGATACATAGTCAAAGAGACAACACTGTGTGTGTGTGTGTGTGTGTGTGTGTGTGTGTGTGTGTGTGTGTGTGTGTGTGTGTGTTTCTCCTCAGTTAGCGTTGCACTTGATCTACTAGAAGGTTATGAGTTCAAATAGTAGAACTGCCATAGAGCTTCAAACCCTGTTCAAGCTCTGTGCTTATATTCCCCAATAGGAGACAATTTAAGAATTTAAAAATAATTTATTTTAGTCACCTAAGGCACTTTATGAGAGGAATGGTGTGCCCAAAGAGTAAGCTGTTGTAATTAAGCTTTTGACAGTATTTAGAATCTGGAGCAAAATGGCTCACTATATCAAGCACCTCAGTTTCAGGCTTTACATATACAGTATCACGCCTGGGCTGGATGATCATCAATGTGCTTTTGTGGCTGTGTTCTTCACTATTATTCCAGGGTGATCCAGTACTCATTTTCTCAGTCGAGGTAGATTTTACCGCAGACACTTTGGGTTAAAGGGTTGGAAAAAATGAGTAATGTAGAAGTGCGTGTGTGGGAGTGGGGTTCATGTTGATGTTAACCGAACTGAAGTGCTGTCATGTCCCTTCAGACGGCTAGGCGCAGGGCACAGATGAAGCACCTTGAGCAGTAGGGTGCATAACACAATAAACAAAGCCCCAGTGACCAGTCAAACTCACCTAAGCTGTGCGGGGTCGCTTACTGCTGTGACATAGCATCAACAAACCACACACACACACACACACACACACACACACACACACACACACACACACACACACACACACACACACACACACACACACACACACACACACAGAGGCCTATCAAAGCCAGCCAGCTCTATAGGACACACAGCAACATGCTACTTGCTGTGAAAAATCTGTAGCTCTCTCTCTCTCTCTCTCTTCCGCTCTCGCTCTGTATACTTTATGAACTGTTTGATTACTGCAAAACCCTGGGAATATTGAAAAAGACTTCTAGTACTCCCAGTACACAGCACAGGCATGATATTGATGTCACTCTAATCAATATGATAAGTACAGTATGACTGAAATAGCATGCAAGATGTATCAGCACTCTGCTGTATTATTGGAGTGGTTCAAATACATTAACGTTGGCAGACGTTCTGTATTTGAGTGATGTATCGAGCAGTCATACCCATATCTTTGTAAATTAAATGAATAGGAGTGTAATCGAATCTGGTTGTTTGAGTAGCCCTGGAGGTTGGAATATGCAGGTGGATTTCAATCACGGTGCATGCCATGATCTTCTTTATCCCGGGTCATCCACGGTTTTACCCGACCATGCAATCATGTGGCAGTCGGACAGTAGATATTCTCGTCAAGTGGTTTACCAAAACTAGATAGGTGAAAAAAGAAAAAAAAACTCATGGTGGTTTTCTAAACTTCTGACCCTTTTCAGTGCCCACAGTAACCTCAGGTACTTGTCTTTGACTAACAGGAGTGCATCCCAGTGTGAGCTTCTGCTGCTGTAGCCCGTCTTTCTAACTGTTCAAAATGCATCCTTAAATTTCGATTCTCATCATGGTTGTAAGTAATGATTACTTCAGTTAACGCAGCCTTCCTCTCAGCTTAACCCATTCTGGCCCCTTTCCTCTGACCTCCACCCACAGGACTGCTGCTCACTGGATGTTTTTTTTCTTTCTCTCTCTTGCACCGTTCTGTGTAAACTCTACAGACTGAAAATGATATCTAAAGTTTCTAAAAGCTGTATCTGAATAATGATCCAAATACCGTTGTATCACATAACTTGGCAAGGTTCATCTGGTTGTATGACATTCCGTAAGATTGACAAGTGTCATATACAGTAGCCCTATGAATGACTAAAAACTGTGCTGATGTTCAACATGGATTAACTAAAGTACCTAAACCTGTATCTGCATAATTTTATAGATTTAGCAGCTGCCACCTGTATGTCTGATTGGATAATTGCATGAATGCAGTGGAGGCCAAAATACTATTCATTTAAAGTAAACACTGCCATAACTTAACTTAAGAGGAAAGGTTCATAGACACTTTTATACCCATCATGACAAGTGACATCTATATAACCAGTCATAAACAATTATTTCAACTAGTGACAGCTGGCAGATTTGTCCGTACGCATATACTTATAAGTCTCTAAAATGTTTATGTAGTCGTGTCAGTTGAACACTGTTCATACAGTAAGGAATGTGTTAGCTGCTGTTCTCTGTGTTCAGTTCAACTGTATTCATATACTGTAGAGCTTTTAACAGTAGACATGGCCACAAAGCAGGCTTCTCATGGCATGTCCACTGGGACTTTCCATCAAATGTTTTACAAATTTTTAACTACTGTGAATATATAATTCTTTAAAATATAAAGAATAACAATATAACAATTTAAAGAGCATCTGCAAAAGTATGACCTATTATTTTGTTATACTGTACAGTATGTGGCAAGTTTTCCACCTCTTCCAAATATAAAGACTGGCCATATGGGGCATTGTTTGAATTTCTCTTTTCTCCATTCATGCTTTATGATGCCCACATTCAGAATTTGCATAAAAGCAGGTAGATGGAAAACCCACAATAGGGCCATTGTCCTGTGGGTTGCCATGGTGAGTGTACTGTATGGGGCTGTCTCTGAGGAACAGAGCGTGAACTCCAGGTGGCCTCATGCACCATTTTTTTTAACCATGCCACCAAGCCAACGTCACCCTCACCTGCCTCCTATAATACAGTAAATAAACACACACACACACACACACACACACACACACACACACACACACACACACACACACACACACACACACACACACACACACACACACACACACACACACACACACACTACCTAGCTACATACTAGTAATGCAAACAAGGCAAGAATACAAATCGCTGCACAAACAGGGATGAAATGTGCAGCATTTGTTTTACTTTAATAAAACATAGGGTCCAAAACAAGGTTTTTATAGCAGTAGATAACAGCAACCCACACCAGACACAGATCACTGGGATGTGTACTTTATCACAATGCCAATACAGAAGCAGCTACAGAAAATAAAGGCTAGAATAATAACAGACTGAAATGTGTCACAGTTTATTCTCTCACTGGCAGAATTTGGTCATTCGATAGCACTATAGATATGCACAGCATACTCAAAATGTAAACAAGGATTGTGTCCACACACAATGGATAAAAGGATCAAATGAGAAGTATCAGGCTGTTTAGAGCAGTAGTTCCCAGAGCTGAGGAGCATAGCCAGGTGGAGCTGCAATTTATTTTATATTCATTCAAATATATACAATATATACACTATATCGCCAAAGGTGTGTGGATACCTGTCCATCATCCCCATATGTGCTTTTTGAACACTCATCGTGGTCATTGAATGAATTTCTGGACATTCAGCCACGGGCGCATTCTTGAGGTGAGCCATTGATGCCTTGCAAGAAGTGGCTCTGTGCAGGACGCTTACGTTCTTTCACTCTGACCATGGACAACCACATCTTCAGAAAACTTGTCCCATAACTACATTATCATACTGGCACATGTGAAGGGGTGGTATAGTTTAGGCAGCAATGGATGGTCAGTTCTCAAAGCTGTTGTGTTGGAAACAAGTGAAATACATCTGAGTGACTTTAACAAACGAAAATGTCATCAGACAAGACGACTAGGAAAGAGAAACTCCCAAGTGGCAGCTCTTGTGGGATATTTCCAGTATGAGTTACTCAGTACCTAGCTAAAGTGGTCCTAGGAACCACAGCAGGGTGTCCAAGGCTTATTGGTTCAGTGTAGTGAGCAAAGTCTAGTCTGTTTGGAGTGATCCCACAAATGACCTACAACAGAACAAATTGCTGGAAAAGTTACTGCTTTCTAAAGAAAAGTGTCAGACCCCTGGCCAACACATCGGGGAAACAAAGATCAGACCACAAGCCTGAAACCGTGGAAGAAGGGAGCTCAGTCTAATGAATCATGTTTTCTTTTATATCATGTGAATGGTTCGGTGCATGTGTGTCACTTATCTGGGGAAGAGATGCCCAGGGTGCACTACAGGAGGGAGGCAAACTGGCAGAGATTGTGTGATGCTCTGAGACATATTTTTCTGGGAATTTGTGAGTCCTGGCATTTTTGTTTTACTTTGTTTGACTCCCATAATTTCCAGATGTCAATCTAAATTGAAGTCTCTGTGGTTTATGCTGGATAAAACAAGTCCAAGGCATGGAGGCTCCACCTCAAACCTTACAGAACTTAATGGACCTGCTGCTAATATCATGGTGCACAGCACATCAGAGTACTTGTGTAGTCCATGCTTCAGTGGATCTGTACTGTACTCTCCTGAACAATACCGGATGTTTTTCAAAAATATGAAATAACATTATATGGTATTAGGTAATTATGTAACAACAACAACAACAACAACAACAACAACAACAACAACAAAAGAGTCAGTTGTTATTGTAAGACATGAAGGTCAGCTGTTCTGGAATAGTTTTTACAAGAACAGTATTGTAAAGTGCATTTGCTAAACCCATTAAGCACCATGATGCAACTAGTTCTCATTAAAACCATCACAGCAAAGAAAGACCAAAACTTACCACGGCTGCAGAGAAGATGTTCATTTAGGGTTACCAGCCTCAAAAATCACCAATTAACAAACAGCACCTCAGATTAGAACTGTTACAAAGGCTTTACAGAGCAAACACATCCTAATATCAACTGGTTAAAAAAGATTATTGCATATTTTATATACTGTATATGTACAGTACTGTGCAAAAGTCTTAGGCGACATATTATCTGTAGTACAAATTTTGTTATATAAGTTTATTATGTCTGCATTATTATGTACAAGACTATTCCCTGCAAAGATACACATATAATCTCTAAATAACATTACAGAAGAATATTTGCATGCCTGTAAAGAAAGCGACATATTACATTACAGTTTTTAGATGGGAAAAAAATCAATAATGTAGACTCCTGGGTTTTGCATGAAAATAGAAAGGAGCGAGTGTGACGAAGTTACCAAAAGAACTCATATTCTCCAGCATGCTCAGTAAAACCTAACAGCTGTTTTTATTTACAGTACTGTACAAAAGTCTTGGGAACATTCAAACAAAAGCCAAATGCAATGATGCTTTTGAAAACATTTCTACATTAAAAGAAACTTTTAGAAAAAGCACTAAGTAATATCATAAACAATAAATGGTCAATATTTGGTGTGGAAACTCTTTGCTTGAACATAAGCAGTAGTGTTCGATACACATGTGTGCAGGGCTATTTTTATTTAGCCTAATGATGGCCTCCTTCACTTGCATTAAAGCCTCTCTGGACCGCATATCAAACATTTCCATCAAAAGCTACCAACTCCCAATTCAACACGTGGAATTAACTCAAAAACTTACATCACATTCATTTATCAGGAAATATCAAGGAAACAGACAACAACTGGCCATATAGCCGCTGCTCCCTTTTCTCCTCGTCCATAGCTATTCTTCACTATCCTCACAACTTTGGCCTACAGCTTTGTTGTCAGTCTCCATCAAGGTCAGTTATGCCCAAATCCCACAATCTCCTGGTGTTTCAGTTGATTGGTAGCCAAATACAAGCCTGATCTTCTGTTTTATAGCTCAAATTCTAAAAGAACTTAGACTCTGGTCATTCTTGGTCAGACTGTTTCTCACCATGGACTAAATCCTTTCCTATCTAGCCTTTTTAGCAGGCTTCAGGTAGACACTGCTGTCTGAAGGAGGGTGATTACAACAGCCATGTAGCTGTGTAGGGCATGCCTGGGTTGGATCTGATTTCTTTAAGCATTTGTCTTCTACTGATTAAAATTCTCTTAAAGATTTCTGCGAAAAGGATAGAAGAAATGGAAATCTGGAAATGGAGATCTCCTGGATTGTGCAGTAGACCTGGATGTCTGGAGTCAACTGACTGATCACTTGGATGGATTTTAGGTAATACTTAAGTCATGGCCATGTAGAGTTAGCTCTGGGTTTCAGCAGTATTCAGAAGTTCTGCAAAAGTTACACAGTTTTTATTTACATGGAGGATATCTGAGGAGTCTTTATGTATTTTGATAAATTAAATATTGTAATTATACATGAGCCTAATATTTAACAGTGGTATTGCAAGAAGTGAAAGGGGACCACAAGTGCTAATAATTCTTTTTTTGGGAAATGGATTAGGGACTTTCCACCTGAAGAAGAAGATGAAGAAAAACAAGATGATGATAATGGCCTGAATTTGGACTATGTTTCACACACTCATTAATCAGACCACAGAAAAGCTTTGCCAAGAGACGGCATTGGTCTCCACTGAATGTTTGATATTGGTTTGCGTTCAGGGGAGTTATAGTAAGACATAAGGCATTTCTTATAAGAGTACAATATGATGGCAAGAGTGACCCAGATCCTGCGGGCACATGACTGTCAATCAACTATTTCACTCCACTGAACAACTAATCTGATTACAAATCATTCTAATAATAGTAATAATAATAATAATAAAAAAAATAGTGAACTATTAATAACAGTGAAGCTGTGATGTGTCTTTAAAACGAGCATAGCTGTTACATAATTGTTGATCTAGTTTGATTTATGAACAGGTTCAAACACAGATGAGGTGTGTTCAGTCACCACATGCTCTCATACACAAATGGAGTCTGGTGCACATTTTGTCCATTAATAACAGGTGAACAGAGGGAAAGGCCGAGATAAAAAGAAGCAGGGGCAGAATGAAAATGATAAATCATGTTGAATATTGAATCAAATCAATTCATTTCCAAATAGATTTTTTGATCATGATGACAGTAACCAGTATGGATGAGAACACACTGAAAAGATCTTAGAAGAAGAATAAAACAATGATAATAACAAGAACAAAGAAAATATGAAGCAAATAATTACTGACATTCACTTCACTGTCAGAGACTCTTGGAAGCTGGGTCTCAATTTGTTCTCAAGGCTTAGTTGTGTCTTTTGTAATTTAACAAGACAAAATAGGCAGGCTTTGTGATCAATTGTGAATTCGCATACAAAGTATCTTTTACTTTGTTTGCATTACAGGATGGGAGTCGGTATATGCACCATTCTTTCTATTCCTAAGAATTAATCAGTTTTTTTGTATTTTGTACATATGTATGGGGAAATCAGCACACCATAACTCATATGATTAACATATAAGTATATACAGTAATATATAATATATATATCAGTAACTCATATTAAAAATGGCTGCAAAAACTTGCATAAAACATTGCACATTACTGACTGTATCATGTCACTCCAAATAAAATGAAACACATGTCTGACACATCAGGCATTACACGTAAAGTGCATTCAGCTGTTGCAGTGATGTAACAAACCAGAGGATGTATTCGTAAATTACCTTAAAAGTGTGTGTGCATGCTTTTGATTTTGAACAAAAGTGCTGAAGTACAAGATTTTGTAAAAGTATTGAGATATACATGCACATCATCAGAGGTGATTGATGGGCTAGACACATAGCTGTGTTTTTTATTCAGCTTTATTATTCTAAGATTTGATATTAAACTACACCAAAGCACTGGCATTAGCCTGCATTAAAGTACACAGGAAAAAAGAGACACATATCAACTAGTTCTTCCTCAGAGACAAGTGCTCATTCTCACATTTACACACATACACATACACACACACGCACACATGTCTGCACATGGCTGGGCAGCAGGAGAGTGTAATGGAAAATGCCACTTAGCAGAAGAGCTCAAGAGAAGCAGAGAACAGAAAGACTACCATCTGCCAATCAGACACCTCACTTACCACCTTCAGGCACACTGTACACTCTACATAATCCTCGTACGCACACAACTCATATGTACCTGCGAATACAACTCCACACATTTTAGACACTCACTCTCTAATTATTTGACACACTCCTCACACACAGGCACACACATGCTTCATACATAATCTATGTACTAATGATTTGGTGCCCTCTGCTGGATCATCATACAGAATTGAAATCAGTTGTATTGCTACATGTGCACCAGAAAGAAAGAGCATGTTTGTTTTAATGGCAATGTAGTCACCCAGTGTGTTTGCACTGTTTCCTCGCACCTCTAGGGTTGGGAGTTGGTTTGTGTGCATGGAGTTTGCCATACTTGGTTGGTTTCCACTGGGTGCTCTGGTTTCCGCCGGAGTCCAAAGACATGTACGTAGGCTGACTGGCAATTCCAAATCGCCTGCTGTGTATGATTGGATGTGTGAGTATGTGTGTGCTTGAGGTTGCAAAAGCATGGGGTTCTCAGCAATAAAAAACGTCTCCTTATAGCAGTTAACGTTTGCATGATGTTATAGGTTGTTGCAAACAACTATTGGATGTGATAATGATTAATGAAGAAGACACATTTACAGTGGATGACCTTGTATTAATGACTATGCACAGTCATACAGGCCTACACCATATACCCTTAATACAACCCATTTGTGTTTCAGCCTAAGTGGATTTTATTAAGACCACAATAAGGAATTGTGGCATCTCCAGGCTTTTCGCACATGTCCCTATTTCACAGTACCTGGTCAAGAAGCGTTAATGGATTTAACATGATTTTTTATTTATTTATTATTATTATTTTTTTTTGTAGAGCAGCTACAGACCAATGAAAACAATAACAGCAAGCAGGATCATAGTTAATTTGCTGAGCTGAGATGCAGAACTGCAACAAAAATGGGTTATTTGGCAAATCAAAAAGGATTTTCTCTGGGTGCAGGTGGCAACACAAACCGCAGTGTGTTAAGGGATTTAAAATCAGCAGAAGCTTGTGACAATACTGTAAATTGTGGTGGGGTGGCATAACGTTAATAACAACATTGCCTCAAACAAAATTAAGTTGAGATTCTATCACACGAGTTACATTAAGTTGCTACTGTAAACAGCAGGGAGGTTTAGAGCCACATTTCTAACCAAATTACATCTTAAACACCATGGGAAAGACCTGAATCTTCTTCAAAATAATGGGCATTAGGTACTGTACTTAAATTTTTTTCTTTGCTTTTTTTCATCACATGAAATACTTGTTTCCCATTTAAATTCTGATATACATACATACCTTGTACATTTCACGAACCCCCTGTGCTCCTTTAGTATTTACAACTTGCATTACAGTAAAAATGATACTGTGTGTCATTGAGCCCCTTGTACTCACATTGCTCAAGGTATAAACTAGCTCAATCTGGCAACCCGTGCATGAACCATCCAGTTTGCTGCTCAGCCTCCACTGAAAAGCAAGCAGGGGGCACAGAATGTCTGCGCCCCAATGGACCTCTACTAGAGTTTGTTGCAGTTACCATTTCTGACCACTAGGTTCTGTAACCTATAATATAATCTATATATAATAATAATCTATATATAATAATAGATTCTCCGTATTAGTGTTTAAAGTCTCAAGCTGTGAATGGGGAAATAACTGACATCACCAAACTGTTGCATTCTGCTTTCATGATGCTTTCCCAGGTTTATACACAGCTTTATTTATTTATTGGTTGTTTTGAGGGGTTTCAGGAGGTGAAATGAATGCTCACTTCATAAAAGTGTCTAAATAAATATAGTGCATAAAATGTCTAAAACAAATTTTTCCCCAAAACCCAGGGCTCAAATCAAGATGAGACATTCAGAGTTATTACTTGTTTAAATAGTCAATCTATCAGGATACACCTGGGCAACAAGAAACGCCTGTCAGGGACATGTTACAATATGTTTGATTACAGGAAATTGCTTCAGAATTAAACCAAAGGTTGTTTATTTACTTTTTTATTTTATTTGATTAAAACCAATAAAGTAAGCAATGTAATCAAACAGTAACTACTGGGGCTGTACCAGATGTCCATTATGGATGTAACTGTAAAAAAATATATTGTTTGGAAATAATAGATTGATGGCTCAGTAGTAAGCTCCCTGCCTGCAATATGGAAAGCCTGGGTTTGATTCACAGCCAATGTCCCACACCCAGGTTCTGGATGCAGGTCCGAAACCTGGATAGACATTGGAGGGTTGTGTCAGGAAGGGCATCCAGTGTAAAACCTGTGCCAAGTTGAAATGTGTGGATTGGTCCACTGTGGCGACCCCTTAACAGGAGCAGCCGAAAGAGCAACAACATTCAGAATGAATAGATAATATATTCTATATAAATGCAAATGCAAGTATGAATACATAGCACACTATTCATTTTTAAAAAAAAAAGAAAGCTTGCAACAGGAGATCTAGTCTCTAGATCCACTAAACAAAATGGGATATTTTTATGCTTATGTATACTTTTTTTTTTATGTTTATCAACCTCACAAGACAAATAAAGATTACATACATGTTAATGAACTGCTCTGTGCAATGATTTTACATCATCCTTAGTAATTTCCACAATTACTAAATTGGGCGTAAATCCAAATACATCTATTTTGGATTACCAAATGGATCAAATTCAGATGGCATTGCATTACAGTGGCATTGCATTACAACCATACTAACCATTGAAACTGAAATTATTACAGATAACCAACCTGCTATAAAGTGTCACCAGAGCAGCAGTGACTTTTACCAAAATCAGGGTTGACAAGGAAAGCTAAAAAAAAAAAAAAAAAAATAATAATAATAAAGCTTGGTAAAATAGGCAATGTTATACATTTTAAGCCAGTTACTGATTACAGTGTAAAAACCAATGCTGGGATTTAGACGAGGTCTGTGTATTCTTTGTTACCTCAAATTCCTGGCCTCCTCAGTGGAGGGAGACAGTCAAAGCACAGACACTGCATTAAGGACAAATTCAAAGGCATCTCAGCAGTGCAACATGTCCCTGTATCGAATAATCAAATCACCTTCAGGCAGCTGATGCCACACAGGAGCGTAACTGCCCTTGATTGAATAAATACACCCAGATATTGATGTAGACTTCAATGGCAATGTCTGCAGCTAGAGTCTGCCCTGATATCTCACACACATGTATACATGTGCACATGTATACACCCACACGGATTGAGTTTCTGTCACAGGAAAAGGTTTGTGTGTGTGTTTCAGAAGGACAGAGTTGGTTTACATTATAAATGAGGCCAAGGATACACACACACACACACACACACATGCACACAGAGGGCAACTCTATCCTGATGAGACTGCTGAACTAATAACCACATTTACTTTTCCTTCATAAATTCTGACACAGCTTTGGCTTTATTACCACACAAGGCCCGTCAGTCAGCCAGATGGGTTTATCACTGCTGGCTTGGTCGACTTCACAGTGATTTAATTAACCACAGCTTAAGGTTTTTAATAACGACAAAATCCATTTACTGCTCACACTTAAGCTGTGATACAGCCTGCATTAAGGCCATTCAAAGGTGCTAGGTGAACTTGATTGATGCTTTTGTCTTCTAACACTACTAAAAGGGGTGTCATTTTCTTGAATAGAACTGGTGGAACAGTGTGCACTTATTTAGTTTCAATTTTAAAATCTTTTTGATAGCTTAATATATTTATAGAAGTAAAAAAGACACTCTAATCCTAGGCAAGAACAAACTAACCTGCTGCGTCTTGCAGAGAATGAGAATGAGCATTTGGGAATGTAGATATGATTTTTCATGTCTATGAAAAACATTAAGTTATAAAGCAGAACAGGAAATTGTAAAATAGCCAAATAATGTTTTACTTTGTACAGTGCTGTCCTTACAGAATTTGGATTAATCATGTACCTAGATATTGAAAAAATATATATATATTATCTATGAAGCAATATAGTGATTCTATAATGTCACAGTCATGAAGTGACAGATACACAAAGCATAGAAAGAACACTGCACTTAATGCTCATTTCAGATTATCAGAATGGGGAAAGTGTGATCTCTGTGAAAATGCTGATCTCCTGGGATTTTCACTCAGGGTGAACCTCCGGTTATGAAAAATAAGTTAAATGTGGAAAAACTTGCAGTTCCTTTAATGACCACTAGGTCCAGAAGTGAGTCAAACCCCACAGACCTCATGGTAAACTGACCAAATTTTCAACAGAAATAAATGTATGCATCTTGGTAAAAAAAAAAAAAAAAATTATATATATATATATATATATTTGGTCTCCATAGCTGTAGTTGACAACTGTATGGGGAGATTTTTATGTATTTTAAATGTAGGTTAAAATTATGTTAAGATATTAAATGATGCATAATTAGGAGCTTTCTGCTATGCATCTCTTTAGTTAATCAGCTAACTGAAATCGTTGTAGTTTAAATTACCACAGTAGGAGTTGACACGGGTATAAAGGGTGACACGGGTGATAGGGTATAACAACTAATGACTTAGTTCAATCAAATGAAAAGTATTTTAAGCATATGAATTAACATTAGCCACTTCAAGCTAAAGCTAAGCTAGCTAGCTTGTGCTAACTGAGGTACGGTAACTACGAATGTTCCAACAATTTCACATTTTATACAAATTTCCAATCATTTGCTTTTGAATGTTTAAAGCTGCAATGAAAATTGTTAAAATGCCATACACATAAAATTGAATTGAATTGAATTGAATTGAGGGAAATTAGCTCCTCCCAAGATGGCGATGACCAGATCTCCCAGTTGAACTTCACAACTGCTCTTCAAATAACCTATTATCTGCTTATGACATCCTTTTCCTGACACAGTGACACCTAAATGAAACACTAATTGATTGTTGTCAAAGATTGTAAGTCTAAAGAACGTAATGCCAAAGGATTATTTTTTAACTATCATTGCCAATGCCGTGCTCGTAACTTGAGTTGCTAGTAATGATTATGTTAAGTATAGCAACTGTCAAGTTTCAAAGTCAGAAAAGAATAATTACAAGCAAGCATGAAGGCAAAATATGCCCTGAGTTAAATGGAAAGGAATTGCTAGGATTAGAAACATTTAACAAACCCCTCCTAAGGACTCATCAACTCATCATTAAAAGGAGCAATTTGTCATTTTTAAAGCTGTGCTGCTTTGCCAAGCAACTGAGTGTCAGTCAGCAGAGACGACACCAGCTGTGTGAAATGCTTTTACTAAAAGAACTGGCAGATTGCAAACAGATCCGAAAATGCAGACAATACACAAGATCAAGGAACAGGCACTTCATCAGGCAGAGATCAAACAAAATTACAGAGAGAGCAAGGCAGAATCAGAAACCAGAGAAACAATCCAAACTCTAAGAGCAATTATAAGACTTGATCAGCTTCATGTATAAAGCTGAACAAAAATCTGGCACTGAATCATTGTGATGAGTGCATTTATATAAGGTCTAGAGATAACACTGAGTCCAGATAATACCAGATTCTGGATATTTTAGTCCAAAAAGTTCATAGTCTCAAGTTTGTAGTCATGTTTGTAAACCACAAAGCTACCACAGCTGGCTGGGCTCGACCTTGTTCAGATGTATAATGAGATAAATGATGCTCTGGGTATGGGCGTCTGGCAGATAGTAAATGTAAGTGAGACGTAGGGTTTGAAATGCAGTTAAATGCAGATTTTTGCATTGACCAGACCCTGATAGCAAATAACCCAACTTCAACTGTTCATCTACATAGAGTACAGTACATATAATTACATCTGGAATTTTACATATTTTTCATTTTCTTAAAACAAAACAAAAACATGGGTCGACTGTTGGGGTAAGATTTTAAGTGGAGATTTGGCTATCAGACAGATCTTTGGTAGGGATCATTTAAAAATCACACACACACACGCACACACGTACCCGTGCGCGCGCACACACACGTAACCGCACACACGCAAAACTAAGAAGTAAATAGATCAATTTTATGCCAATGTTGTAAATAGCAGTTTCCATGAAATTACAATTGCTTTAATTGTGAATCACAGTTATTATAGAAGTATTTCTTAATTTCAGGTTTGGAATCATACATGCTGTAATCATTAACATGCTGTACTATAATAATGGTGGCACTGTGGCTTAGTGGTTAGCACTGAGATGAGAATCAAATCCTAACCCTGGAGATGTTTGTTTCTCACCTCAAGTTTGTGTGCGTGGGGATTGCATGTTCTCCTCATGCTTGGTGGGTTTCCTCCGGGTACTCTGGTTTCCTCCCACAGTCCGAAGATTAGGCTAATTGGGGTTCCCAAATTGCCTGTAGTGTGTAAACAAGATGGCAACCTGACCCCTTAGGTAACTGCCACAGAAACAACAGATGTTTATTACTGATAAACAAATCTCCTAGTAATATCCTAGGAGTCCTATATTATCTTAATATTGTATAAAATAACACATAATCTAGTACACTCGCTCACCTAAAATCTTTATCACTGAGCCACCACTATTACCCCTGCAAGAACACAGCAACTAGCTTGCATTAATTTAACCACCACCTCCAGCTGACCTAGTTGTGGTTGATCAGTGGTTAAGGTTTCACATCAGAAAACAAGATTAAGTGTTTAAATCCCACTACCACCAAACTACCTTGATTGCTTCCTTAAGCCAGACTCTTCAGCTCGGTCGTACCCTGTGCTGAACAAACCTAATGCATTATGACTCTTTTATACCATGTAATATAAAAGTATAAATTTTACAGTACTTTATTGGAAGTTACAGGAGAATAAATAAATGCACATGAATGTGTACAGTTAAAGAAAGAAAACATTATTTGAAATTTTTTTCCTGATTAGAGAAATAAGAGCCGGTCTGTAGCATTGTTCCACACGACTACCTGTATGGAATGGGTCTTAGTTTAATAACAAACTAACGTGATGATGTGAGAGCAGCACCGTGGTGGCATGAGTCAAATTACAAAGTCTAATCTTCTGACCTCTGCATATGGCAGAAGGTCACAGCGCTACATGAGGAACTGGTTTAAAAATATGGGTCATATTTTCTGTAGTTGGGTACACAATAAGAGATTTGTCTTCTGCAGCAGAAACGATGAGGGAAAACTGATTTATTCAGTTATACTACAGATCGTGCTTTTCAGGAGGGCATGTTTGAACCTGCCATTGTGTGTCTGTGATTTTAACCTATGCTATGTTGGACTTGAGGTAATAGATTAAATGCTTGTAGCGTGTCACTGAAAGAAGCTGTTTATGAGATGAGGACAGAGGTGTGATCTCTGACGGAGCTGTTTAATTAGAAAACGGATGCAGGAGCTTTAGCCGTTTTCACAGACTGGTACCGATTGCTAAGGTGCCAAGTCCAACCTAGTTTACACTTTAAACTCTTTATGTGTGTCTTTGTTGTCCTGAAGTGGGGTGGCAGGAAACAACAGTCCCCTCAAGGACAGGAATATCTTTTGATCTCGGAGGAATTCTTTTAACTGATCAAAATCTAAATAAAATCTGTACTTATTAATATCTGCATAATATGTATGACAGTGGAAGATAAAAAGGACAATAAGACAGATATCTTATTGTGTATGTCTGTTTTATAAGTTTGTTTGAAGTCCAAGCTCCCCTGCTGATATGCTGAGTATTGGAGAAAGACAAATTATTGAGAAAACCTGCCTCACAGGTTACCCCGTTTTTGCTTTAGCGCTAAGAAAGGACAATAGAGAACCAAGGACATTGTGAAATTCGTCCAGGGAGGTGAACGCCTCCTGGTTTCACATTACTAGCAGTGGCAGTCTAGCCAAAATCATACCCACAGCGAAGAGACGACCGAAAGACCTTGAAAGTAAGTACAAATTCATTCATATTTATGTCTAAAATTTGCAGCAAAATGTGAGTCTTTATTTATTATTTATTTAATTATTTTACAACAAAGCCACATTTTTTATTAATAGCAAAAACATTCTGTTTCATTATGGATGTTTAAAACAATTTTAAATGTGCAGTGAGTGCTATCATTATTGTTATTGTACTGTACCTTATAAAAGGATTTGAGTTTTACATATTATTTTTGTTTATTGAAACAATCAGTTGCAGTTATTGCATGAATTACGTTTTTTGTTTGTAAGAAAATAATTTAATGCAAAGCAATTAACTGTATCTGTGTTAAAATATAAATCATTTCTCAACTTCTTTAGCATTGGAAAGGCTTTAACTGACTTTTATCTAAATATTAGCTGTGCAGGATGAATGGAGAGGTCGAGCGGCGTGTGGTGTCTAAAGATGGCCACAACAACATCCGTATCGATAACGTCGATGGCATGGTGAAGCTCTACCTGCATGACCTCTGGACCACAGTGGTGGACATGAAGTGGCGCTACAAACTTACCCTTTTTGTGTCCACCTTTCTCACAACCTGGTTTTTCTTTGGCATGCTTTTCTACCTGATTGCGATGGCACATAATGACCTTGATGCCGATCAGGCATCAAACCACACACCATGTGTGATGAATGTGGCCACATTAACCGGAGCATACTTATTCTCCCTAGAGTCGCAGACTACCATCGGCTATGGTTTCCGCCACATCTCAGAGGAGTGCCCACTTGCCATCTTAACACTGGTGTTACAGCTGGTGCTCACAGGCCTGGCTGAGATCTTCGTAACTGGCGCCTTCCTGGCCAAGCTGGCACGGCCCAAGAAGCGCTCCGAGACAGTCAAATTTAGCAAGTTAGCACTGGTTTCTAAGCATAAGGGCCAGTTGTGTGTGATGGTACGTGTGGCCAACATGCGTAGGAGTCCACTGGTTCAGTGTCAGCTCTCAGGAAAGCTGCTTTATCCCTATGTCACTGAAGAGGGTGAGAAGATCCAGCTCCACCAGGAGTCTGTGGACTTCCAGTTCGACACCAACGAGCAGTGCCCCTTCCTTGTTCTGCCTCTTATCTTCTACCATGTGCTGAATGAAAGCAGTCCTCTGGCCAGCCTCACTGCTGAGACCTTGAAGGTGAGAAACTTTGAACTTGTGGTGACCCTGAACGCCATTATGGAGTCCACAGCTTCCACCTGCCAAAGCCGTACTTCCTATGTTCCTCAAGAGTTCCGCTGGGGTTATGAGTTTAAGCCTGTACTCTTTGGTACTCATGGAGACAAGTTGGTCACAGACTTTAACTATTTTGATGAGATTCAGATCAGTAATGACACCTTGCTTCTTCAGGAGTCAAGGAATGAGAAGCTCATGTTAGAGAAAGAGTATCGTAAAGAATCAGAAGAAGAGAGCGCTGATAATAATAAAAGAACATAGGGCTGTGTTTCCTCACTGTTACAGTCAATGATAGAGCGGCCATTACGATGAACACTCTCTTTCCCAGTTAAGACAATCTTAACTCACATTCTTTCGGGAAACTCACGCCATGTCATGTACCAAGCCAGCATATGAAGTTAAAGCACATAAATTATATATGCAAGTTCCACATGGCCAAGGAGGCATTCAGTGTAAGACAGTATAATAATAAGCTTTAACATAAAACATAAAACTCTTCTTTAAAGTCTATGGATTGCCCTCTTTATCATAGAGATCAAAGTGAATTCAAAGTACACAGGTAATTATCTATTCATCATATTACATGTCATGACAGAATAGTGCATAGAGTATGGCTGCAGCCAAATGATAGGTTTTTAAACTAAAAAACACACAATATCAAAAAAAGGGGTGTTATGCATAAAACTGAATTATGCATATCTTAATAATATGAGCATAAGCATATCTAAGAAAAAGCAGTAAAACACAGAATAAAAAGAGCTGACCATTACAAGAGTACACACAGATTGCTACAGTATATACTGTAGGGCTATACTGTAGACTTACTCAAAATAATGTCACAACTTATTAGTAAACCAGTTGGTTGGTATCTGTATATTGTACAAATTATGGCTGAAGCACTTTTACTAACATTTTTAGACTATATTGCTGAGATTATAATTATTCCTTTCAAACACAGCACAGACACATGCGCACGTGGGTGCGCGCGCGTGCACACACACACACACACACACACACACACACACACACACACACACACACATATATATATATATATATATATATATATATATATATATATATATATACACACAAATTGTTTCCATATTATGGAATACATTTACAAAATGTATGAGGCAAACATCAGTAATTAATCATTTAATTACAATGAACACCTCTGCATGTCTATTAATAAATCAGTTTGTGATGCAAATAAAATTCATGTAACAAAAATGTAGATTTTTAAAATATTACTTATAATTTAGTAAATATGGAAACTAATTAAGTGCATTTACTTTAATACTGTATTTGCATACATATTTAACACATCTGTACTTTGAGTAAATTTAATAGTTGCTACTTTTTACTTTTACTCCAGTACAAAACCAAGTGCAACAAATATCTATACTTTCTATTTAACTACATTTCTACATTTGATGTCGTATCCACTATGCATAATTGCGTGATTTGCCTTCTCTCTGTGAAAAGTCTATTTATGTAGCAGGTGTTGGACATTGAAAGTGGAGACAGCAATGAAACAGCACACACACAGAGAGAGAGAGAGAGAGAGAGAGAGAGAGAGAGAGAGAGAGAGAGAGAGAAACTCTTTTACTATGACTTAAAGGCTACTGTAAGCTAATATGAACCGATCAGTATTTTGATACTTAAATAAATTTTAAGGTGAGTACTTTTGTACTTTTACTCAAGTAGAATTATAAAAGAGGACTTTTAGTTTTACGTGAGTAATATACTGTATAACCTAGAGTATTTTTTTTTTTACTTTTTCTTCTCAAATACAGGGTTTGTGTACTTTTTCCACCAGTGCAATTTATTATAATACCACAATTCTTTACACATTAAAAAAAAAGAAGTTTGGTTTAAAATAGTTTATTAAATTTACTCAGTAGAAAATCATATAATTTATGAAAGTATGTTTTCCTCCATTTGTCAGCAATCTCAGAGCATCAGTCCAGTTGTTCAATCATTAGACAAATACAGATGTTTTTTTTTTTCCTTTAAATGTCTGTAAATGCTACTAAAACTGAGACGGGTCTGAATGCCAAACCAGACCAGCTTTCACAAACAATTCAATTTACATCAGCACACATGGCTTACATTTGTAAACAATCATATATAGAGCTTAAAGTTCAAAGGCCACAGCTGTTCACTTACTTTTGCTAATTTTGGTCCATGTGCCCCCCCCCCCCCCCCACCCGCCTAAAAACTATCATATAAATGTCTGTATTCAGCTGGCTGAGATCAACTCGTAGTGTTTAAATGCATAAGTTATATATCTATCATATAAAATGAAATATAACACTGAATTGTATACTTCGATCTGACAAACGCACAGCGTTCGCGACTCAGAAAATAATAATAACACATAAACTGGTATTTGGTAAAACCTCCACCAAATGTGTGAAGAACTTCAAAAAGGCGCTGATTTAGAAAAATCCACCTCTGTCTAAAAATGTCTGAGGTCATTAAAAACACTTGAAGAAAGTTTCCCTTTCCAGTTTTACTTTTTTTTTTTTTTTTACAAAATCATTTTCAAGGTTCTTTCCTTTATGGAGTAAACAACCACGTGAATGTCCCTTCTTTACTCTCTATAATGCCATATGAACTACTACGTAGTATAATACTGATAAATATGGCAGTTTATATCCAAAGCAGTAATACTTAATACTTTCCTCATCTTTCCTTCACCTTGTTCCCTGACTAATATTCAACATTTTCTATTTTTCCTCACTTTCTTACTTTCACACATTAACCACCTTTTATTTCATTTACATCCTACTAACGCTCTCTGATATGTTTGTTCAAATTAAGGTAGTTTAACACTTAAAACATATAGAATATATCATAACTGTTCATGCACCTACAATTTTTATCTTTGGTGAATTAAAAGCCCTTTTTTACATGAATGCGACTTGCTAAATTGTCCTCTTTCACATTCTCTTAGTCACCTGTTCCTGCCCTCCCCGTCTTGAACATGTCCAGAGGCAATCTTGTGCCCATAAGAATAGTTGCATGCTTCCAGACAGCATGTACAAGCTACTTGACCTTGATTTTTTTATTTTATTTACTTGCATTGTAGCCAGATTGTGCAGGACCTGTTGTTTGCATTGTCATTTTGCATTTATTGGATAATCTGCTGTAATTTAGACTCACTGGTCTAAATTTAATTAAGAACTGGTATTGGTTACAACATCCCACGGTTATTTTCCCATGTACTCCTCCTGTGTAGATAATTACACCACCATATCAAGTTCCCTGGCTCAACACGAAGCTGTTATTTTTCAGCCTCTTGGGGGAGCTCCAGTTCAATTTAGGAGAGATGCTGTTATTTTCCTGTCTACACTGAGACACCTAGTAATAGGTGCCAAGGTGAGGAGGCATGTGGGTGGCTGGATGTCGTGGACTGGGGTAGATGCCGGCTCCGGGTGAGTTCCAGTACGGGTTGGGTGCACCGAAGAAGCCGGAGGACGTGACAGGCAGCGCCTGGGGATGAGGTGACACAAAGTTCATTTTCTGCGTATAGCTCACATAGGGCAGATCAGAAGGGTATTTGTACATAGCTGACTCAGGAGGATGGGGCTGCGTGGCCTGGTTAATGCCGTGGAAGTCAAACTTGTAGGCATAGCGCTTGCCGTGCACTTTGGTCATGATGTTTTTGTCATAGTAGTAGCGCAGAGCACGGCTCAGCTTGTCGTAGTTCATGTTGGGCTTGCTCTTACGCTCGCCCCAGCGCCGAGCCACCTCGTCAGGGTCGGTCATCTTGAACTCGCCGTTCGTGCCCTCCCATGTGATGCAGCCTGAGTTTGCGCTGTCCGAGAGCAGCTCCAGCAGGAACTGCCACAGCTGGATCTGGCCCGAGCCTGCGGAAAGGATCACACACCACTTAGAATAAAACGGAATGTTGAAGGATCCTCCAGATTAAAGTTGACTTTCATTTCAATGTGGAAGCTAGACAACATCAAGGTAAATCAAGGATGTGTCAGGTTCAATGTTAGATTAATGTTGCCATAATAACATATGCAACTAATTAAATAAAAACTGTATCTTATATGGGACTCAGACAAACGGTATGTACCACAATATACCCACACCATCACCATACTGCACTGCAATCAGCCTAAAGGAAGCCCTTTACAACTGTTAATGCCCAGTGGTTCCTGTAATACAAATACTCCTGATGTATTTGTTGCTTCAAACACATCAACAAAGCTTCTGCATCCTGAACTGAATATTTTCTGGGTCAGAAAATATGTTAACAGAGACCCAAAATATTCAATTTCACTAGATCCACTACAAAGAAACACAGTAAATCAGGTTTCTTTAAATGTGTATAACTTGAAAAGGCCTAGAACTAAAACTGTATTTCTAGATGTATAGACATAGAGAAAGATAGAAAGACCTAGATGGAAAGCTCAGCAGTAACCTCATTTCCCCTCTTGTTTGTTCCAACCACTTAGTGTTCAGCATCACCAGTATACTAATCACTGGCCTGATTATCTGTCATCATCTGCACCTGTTATTCACAGGACAAGTTAAGTGTTTCTTCAATTCTTGAATGAATCATATGTCAAACTAAAGCATTTCTGTGAAACTGGTCAGGTACAGGGACTGGACTGAAAATGAGAGACAAAAATATGCCAAAAATTAAAGTCATTTATGAAGCTTGAGAATTATTACTCGAGCCTGCAGGAAAAATAGAAAAAGGTCTGGTTATTTTAAGGGGTTTGATGCACAGACAGCACCACAAACACAAGGCAGAGTCTTAGGGAAAAGGGGGGAGGGGTTTATTAGGGATGTGGCAGTGCCTAGCTGGCATGCAGGCTGTGTGAGTGCCAGAGTCAGCCCGAGTGGACAGCGGCTCCCGCATCTCCATGAGCACTGCTCCAACCGGCCCCTCCCAGCTCTCCATTGGGTGTGGCCTCGGGTGGGAGTCTCTTCTGACATTTGGCAGCTGGGTGGCTTTCCCCACTGGTAAGATCAAGAGGCAAAGTGGGCCCGTGTGGGCAGCAGCTCCTGCGAGCTTCCTCATAGGGCTCTTCTCATGATCGGTCCAACCGGCTCCTTCCAGTTCTCATTGGCGCAGCGACAGGCGGGTATCTGCCGGACACTCCTCGTCTGGGTGGCTGTCCTGACTGGGACCTGTAGCATGCATCTCGCATGCCACTCTTCACACTTTTTTGCATCCCCCACGCGACTCAGCTTTGTAGTATTTCCAGGTCCAGGCAGACATAGGGTTAGAGTTAGACCAACAGACAGACAGCCCGACAACCCCGAGATAGACTCCCTGCCATCTTTTATAGCGCTGGAAGAAGCCCGAGATCCATTAGCAGGGATTATTTACCAGCCGGTGCCCATTCCCGTGGCCCTGCCCCCCCTCGCACACCTGCAGAAGGGGAGGCCACTTACCTAGTGAGCCTACGGAGTGAGCGAGGGGCTATAACAGATTTTAAAGAAAAAAGATAAAGCATGATAGAGCGGGATGGAGCATTTGCCCGCAAATGCTTGTGGCATTGTTACAATTCAAACTGGCAGTGTCCTCACAATAGTTCTTTTCCTTTGTGCTACTTTGGAGAAACAAGCTGCACCTTTAAGATGACATCTACTGTATGGTAATAGAAACTTTATTGACAGTACAATTCAAATGTTACCTGGGTTTGCCAGCCTGATGCTTGTTGGTCCCAAAACCTGATATGGATCTGACATATGCGAAGTTCAGTTAGTACGATGATTACAAGTGAATCATTACAATATATAATAGTGGCATAATAGAAAAAGGTAAATATTTGTTTGTACTACAGCAGTATACTGAGAAATGACACAGTACATTGCTTAAAACCTGTTCCAGCTCTACACTAAAGTGAAAAATTAGCAAGTAATAATTCTCACCAAGCTGTGGCCTCTGCTCCTCTGTTTTGGTTACAATGGCTGGTGAGGACTGTGAAACTAACACATACACACATGCAGAGAAAGGTCACAATGCATCCAACACCGTGTAACTAGTTACTGAGACTAATATTTGTGTTCCCTAATTACTTTTTTTTTTTTTTTTTTTTACCTTTATTGGTTGACGCTGACTGGGGTGGCCATGCCGATCGTCTCGCAGCTTCATAGGCCAAATCTAGAGGAAAATGAAAATGACTGAATTAACGAAAATTACAACATGCAGTAACAGTTAACCCCACAGGACGGTGTGTGTGTGTGTGTGTATAGTGTGCAATATATCAGAATCTGCCTGTAGCTATCAGTGTGCATATAAGTGTGGGTGGATGCAAGCTGAAGGCTGGTTCGGTTCCTGTGGTTAACCTCACGGAGTAAAGTAAGGAGCAGAGGAGAACATGCCACACTTTACATCAAGGTTAAATCCAGCTGCATGATCAAAACATGATGCACTCAGAGCTGCTAATATTTTCTCCTTTTGGTTAGAGCATGCACGATGGAGAGAAGCAGAACTGACCTGGTCTTGCAGGGACTCTGGGAGTGTCAGGCGAATAGACAGGAGTGTTGGGGAAGATGAAGCTTGCACCTCCTGCACAAGACCGTTCTAATTACATCATGTTATACATCATGCGTAACACATCTGCACAATATACAGCTGAGTGTAAAGGTTTACATTTTAGAAAAGGTTTTTGAGTGAAAAAAACAAAACAAAACAAAACACATTTCATGGGGTCCATAATTCACAATATACAGTATAGTAACAGATTTCCACAATAGCATGACTCGGACAGTTCCGCCAGCCGCAAAGCAAATTACAGCTTTAAATAGTACTCATTTTAATAGTACTTTAAATAGTACTCATGTATTATTGTTTCTATTATACTAAATATATACTGTACAAGGAGTTGTGTAATGTACACACACTGGATAATTTAAGTTTCATTATAAAATATGTTTGATATTGTGAATGTTGGAATTCTATAAAGAAAAATATGGTAAACTTTCGGTTAGGAGATGTTTATGTAACAGCTGAAGTAACTGCTTTATAACAGTCATGTGTAAAGCGTTTTAGGAAAGAGCAGTTTGCACCTTGAAGAATTCCAATAAAATGGCAAGCTGCATTTGCTGTCTTTATATTTACTTAAAGCAAGCAGTCGGTAAGCAATAGGTAAATGTTACCTATAAGTGAAAAAAAAAAAAAATTCTGCAGACGTTCCAACGCTTTAAATTTGCCTAAATTTCCAGGGGGCCTGGAGCCTATCCCAGGGAACTAGGCTACACTCATCACAAGGCACAAACACACACTCAATCATACACTATGGGTAATTCAGAAACCTACACCTACACCGCTTAGAGTTATGTGCATCCGGAGAAAGCCCACCAAGCACAGGGAGAACATACAAACTCTACATACACAGACTGGAAATGAGATGGAAATGAGTTGAAAACTCCCACCCCTGGAGGTACAAGGTGACAGTGCTGACCTCTAAGCTACCCTGGTGTTTTCTTCATAGCTCATAAGATCACAAAGGTGTCACAAACCGTTTAAATGCTCGGGAAAGTGACTTATTCAGCTTTATTGGCTTTTAGTCTATAAGCAACATGAACATCCTGGTGCAGTCATGTGACAAGCTGTCAATTGTATGCCTGAGTAGCACATGTGACTGAACTAGCTAATTAAAAAAAAACTTGTTTTAACATCTCAGATTTTATATTTAACACTTAAACAAATTAAGAAAATATTACTGTGACACATATCACATGGGACATCTATCCTTAAATTTGTTCAAAATGTGTTCCATGTGGTCTATTTGGTCTGTCATATATCATCCATAATTTGGTTTAAAGAAGTTAAAGAAGTCAAAAAGTGTAACTGTCTGCTTTGGGTTATTGATAAGGTATCAACTCCCATCAATCCTGATTAAATCATGATCCATTCCTTACTTAAACTCAAGCTGCAAAAATCTGTTCCGGCAACTCAGCATAGGTCACTCAATCACTCACTCATCGTCTTTACCACCTTATCCTGTATTCAGGGTCGCGGGGGGCCTGGAGCCTATCCTAGGGGACTTAGGGCATGAGGCAGGGTACACCCTGGACAGGGTGCCAATCCATCACAGGGCACACACACATACACTATCTCACACACTACAGGCAATTTTGGGGAATGTTAATTAGCTTAATCTGCATGTTTTGGACTGTGGGGGGAAACCGGAGAACCTGGAGGAAACCCACCAAGCGCGGGGAGAACATGCAAACTCCATGCACACAGAGACATGGAATGGACCCGGACCATGGCGGTGCAAGGCGACAGTGCCGACTACTACACCACCGTGCCACCCAGCACAGGTCAATGATGATAAAAAAATATAACGTGGAGGCTTCAGACATCAATAACATCTCTATAACATCAAAACTACAGATTAATCTTCTTTAGAACTGAAGATGCTTTTGAATTGCATTGAAGTAATTTCACTACTGAACAGTCAATTCGAACAGTGAATTTATTTCTCTATTAACATCGCGAAACACTACTGCATCAGGTTCAGTATTGTGAAGGAACATCTGTAAAACACAAAACATCTTGGCTTTATTACATCGATTTTCTGCAAAGGGTATGTAAACTTTTGCACTCAGCTGTTTTTGTTTTTTTCTTTCGCTAACTTGATATTAGTGTTATCACTCTAAACTGGCAAAGCATTTCAAGTGCAAGAGAAATAAATATATAGAGATAATTACAGCACAACATGCACCCGAAGGCCCCAAAACAGGCAGAGGCTGTAAGCAAAGTGTTTGATAAACCCACTAGAATGTTTCATTTGGCCAGTGGAGATTTTGGCCACCAGAGAAGACCAAGTTGTAAAGAAAAACTATAATTCCCTTGACATTCACTCCACCTAGTAAAAAAAAAAAAAGTGTGTAAACCTCTGCCCTCCTGAAGCTGAATGGTGCCACCTGCTGGCCAAAACCTCAAAATATTGGCTCCTGATCTTCAGTGAGGCCAATAAGTATATATGCTGTTATGCACATACAGAGCACCTGTCCAGTTGCCAAGTGATGCATGAACCTTCTTACCTGTGTTACGTGCATGCATTAACCGTGGCGAGTTTTGCAAGGCTTTGTCAACATCGTCTGAAGTCAAATGGGGAAGTGGAGCTGAGGAAGAAATACATTCTTTTGAAAGAAGGGAATGGCAAAATACAAAATTTATATAAAATAAAAAACGCAAAAAAGATTGTGGTGTACTAATGAGAGGGAGGGAACCAGAAAGAGGAAAAGGTAGAAAGACAGAGTGGAAGTAAAAAAGTATGGAGAGGGGCAGAGGAGCAGGAAATGGGAAGTGGAATCAGGAGCTCCTGGTGTAAGTACGGCGCATGCATCATCGTGAGAGAGCTGCGGAATGCCAAATCCAAACATTCAGTTAATCAGTAACGTTAATAACATGCAGCGTTCACTTTTATTAAATATATTTAGTGTCTGTACGTATTTATGTGTTCTTGTTGTTGGTGGTGTTTACTGAGAATGTGGTATGTAGCCAGAAGCATAACGGAGAATGCTGGGATTGAAAAAGGCATTTCTCCGTCCTTACCCATCACTCTCTCCACTTCTCTTTAAATACAGAGACAGTGAATGTCAGGGTGGTACTCTCTCTCTCTCTCTCTCTCTCTCTCTCTCTCTCTCTCTCTTCCCCTTTCACTCTGTGTTTCTGTGCAACTCTTTCAACATATTTCTGACTGAATTGCTGTCAGTCTTTGTGAATTCCACCTTAATACAGAATACTGCATTAAACTCACATTGCAAATGCTGACAACTTTTCTTTCTTTCTTTCTTTCTTTCTTTCTTTCTTCCTTTCTTTCATTTCTTTCCTTTTTTTATGTGGATGATCTGTTAGAAAGCACACGCTACAACGGGAGCAAATTAATAATACACACACTGAACATCAGATTCAAAATGACTGATATAAATAGGATCTGTGTGAGGTCTTACATGTGTAAGCATGTGTGTTTGAGTGTGTGTGTGTGCACGTGTGTGAGTCACTCACTCTCCCGTAGGTAGTGGAGATGAGACAGTAGGATGTCAGCGTTGTAGCTGGGCGTGAGTCGCTGAAAGTCATCTTTGCTCATCTTGCAGAGCTCCTTGCCATCAATGCTGTGGAAGAGCGAGACGTCCACCTCCAGCAAGCCGTACTCCCTTACAGCCCACTCCAACCACTGACGCACATGATCCGGCGTCCATAGAGTTGGGTCTACAATCACACACACAAACACACACACACACACACACACACACACACACACACACACACACACACACACACACACACACACAAAATTACTTTACTTGTTTACTGGTTTTAATTAGTGATGCATATATTAGCTATAAACACTAAAATAGTTTTATAGCTCTGTATACTGGACATGGTCATGACGGAATCGGAAACAATCCCAGGAACACTGAGCATAAGGCGGGAAGACACCCCAGATGGGATGCCTGTCCCTCACTGGGCACCCTCACAAGGAAACTCAAATGAACACTGGAAGAACCCTCCACTCCACTACACGAACCTACCCTACAATCCAGAACACTACGCTACCCTGCATCATACCACACTCCACTCCTCTATACTTCACCTACACTCCACTATACTACTGTTCATTATACTCCACTCCACCCCATACTACACTCCACTATATTACTGTACATTATACTCCACTCCACTCCACTACACTAGTGTACATTATACTACAGTCTACTCCACTAACCTACACCACCCTGCCCTATACTCCACTATACTACTGTACATTATATTACACTACACTCCACTCCACTACCCTACACCACCCCATACTACACTCCACTATATTACTGTACATTATACTACACTCCACTCCACTCAACTATACTTCACCACCCTACACTCCACTCCACTATACTACTGTACATTATACTACACTCCACTCCACTCCAGTATACCACCCTACCTTACACTACAGTATACATTATACTACACTCCACTACCCTACACCACACTACTCTACACTCCACTATACTACTGTACATTATACTACATTCCACTACCCTACACTCCACTATACTACACTCCACTCCACTCCACTCCACTACCCTACACTCCACTATACTACAGTCCACTCCACTACCCTACACTCCACTATACTACATTATACTACACTCCACTACCCTACACCACACTACCCTACACTCCACTATACTACATTATACTACACTCCACTCCACTACACCACCCTGCCCTATACTCCACTATACTACCGTAGATTATACTACACTCCATTACCCTACACCACCCTGCCCTACCCTACACTATACTACATTATACTCTACTCCACTCCACTCCACTCCCCTACCCTATACTCCACTCCACTATAATACACTATACTACAATCCACTACCTTACACTCCACAACACTGGACTCCACGACACTTTTATCATTAGTCAGTGATACAGCTTTACAGAATAAAAAAAAAACTATCAAAATAAGTTTGTAAAAAAGTTAGTAAGTATTTATGAATTATAATTATGAGTTTGTTCCATAAAAGCAAGCCGGGAGCGTTAAACACGGTAACTTAAACACCTTTTCCGTTATACTGAACTTTCAGCCATACAATATGACCACAAATCAATCCTTGCTACATCCTTTTGTTATAACAGGGGTAGATTTGTGGTCATACTACGACATAGCTATGAAAGCTATAGGAAGGATATAGCAGGGATTGATTTGTGGTCATATAGTCATATAGGAATTTCCGTCACAAGCTTTCAGAGAAAACTCATCTCCACTAGACTACACTACATGTGCAAAAGTTAGTACCCCCTCTTTTTATTCTTTATATATATTTTTTGGTATACAAATATAATAAAAATCATGCTGATAATAACCAGCATCTGGCTCCAACCTACCCTTTTAAATCCTGTGGAAGCAGTAAGAGGGTCATTAGTGCTTAGTGACTGCATGTTTTTTTTTTTTTACTGCATGTTTAATTTTACTTAAATAAATATAAGTATGGCACTGTAAAAAAATTAAAAAGTTCATTTGTTGGTTCATCTGAGGTCGCAGTTGCCTAATACTAAAAGCGGCTACGATAAGATGATTTTATTATGTTTTTACACAAAAACACATTTAAAAAATGGTGTACTAACTTTTGAACTGTATATTCCACTACACTCCACAACATAGTTTATTAACATATATTATTTGATCTCGTTATTATCATTTAGAAGTATGGAATATAGTAAAAAAGAGCCTTTGATTAGTATTCTTAGCCTCTAAGTCAAAGGATACTAACTTAATAATCTAACTCTTAACATGAAGTTATGTTTTTACGACTGCAATTCACTGGTGTCGCCCAATATAAATTTTTTAAAAAATATATAAACATGAATGTATTTCTAGGGGAAAATTTAATATTTGTAGGGCATATCATTCTTCCTTAAGATTCTAATCTGTATTCTATTCTGATTAAGCATCTCTTGCTACCTGTTAAACCTGGTGAATCTCTTACAAAGCACGGAGAGGGAGTTCACACTGCTCCTGTCCAGGATGTTTTAAAATTTATTAAACCTTCTTAACCTTTCTAAGTTCCACTTGAGTTGTGCTGACCCCCCTTTTACGACTGGGAGCGCACAAATCCGTTCAGCCCTGTGCACTTAGGGATGTGCTTCCTGCCGCTGCATTCCTTCGTCCCCTGTGTCCCCTGTGTCCATTGTCCCTCCGCAGAGTGAAAACAGGATGAACTAAACATGCTGCCTCACTGTGCCTGTCAGCTTTCGCTGAGGAGGAAGTTGCATTTGGGCTTTTGGGGACAGAGTGTGTTGCACAACCTAAGAAAGTCTGGCATATGCCCGAATGTGAACACCCACCCACACACACACACAAACACACACACACATAAAACCCTCTCTCTATTTGCAAAGTTCAGTGGTCCCCACCCTCTGCCCCAAGAAAGAAGTCTAGGCAAGCCTTACACACACACACACACACACACACACACACACACACACACCAATGTCAGCAAAAGTAAATAAAGCCAGGAATGGAAATATGTAGAGTTGTAGAGGTTAATGGACGCAAATATGTGTGTGTGTGTGTGTGTGTGTGTGTGTGTGTGTGTGTGTGTGTGTGAGGGCGTTTTCACATTGACCACGATTGATTTCTCAGGAACGATTGTTCCCCCCTCCCCCTCCCCCACATTGTTTTACTTCTATGCTCTCGGGAACGCTTGTGTATTTACACTCTCCAATACAGCAGGTGGCAGTATGTACCACACTGGATGGTGAGCCAACATTAAACACAAGAAAAAAAGAGAATGAGGAAGTTAACTTTCATGCTATGCCTAATAATGAAAAATTGTCAAGAGCAACGTTCTACAGCTATAGCTGTGTCCGAGAATGAGACTGGTGTGTGCTACGAGCACACGGAAATTTCAGAGGAGACAGACGACACTGTTGACGTCGTGTCTAAACATTGATCTACTTCCGTGCTCAGATACGATTGGCTTTCATATCTGATGCGATCCGTGCCCAAGTGCGCTGTACTGTGCCTGAGGCCACCTCTTCATCGGCCGTGGTTCCTGAGCCTGGAATGAGAGTGTTCTCACTGATCAAAATAGACTAGACTTTGTGTGTTCGTGTGTCGACTTTGTGCTCAGAAACGATCCTAGGGCCCTGATATGAAAACACACGGAGAGAAAGGGAGAGAGAGAGAGAGACCTGCAGGTACAATGACTCTACGCTCGTTGGTCGTCATATTGGGAGGGGCAGCATGTTTGTCCTCCATGTAGCTGCTGTAGGTCATAGGAGCACCATCGCCTCCGCTTGCCATCTTTCCTTTTCCCACACCGCAGTCATCTGGAGAGCTCCTGTACACACACACACACACACACACACACACACACACACACACACACACACACACACACATATATATACACAAAAAGAAAATATTATGAGATACAGACATAATCTCAGCATTTGATCAAATAATTCTCTTCTGTATTACAGATAGACTGAAAGAATTGCAGGCAGACAGACAGAAATCTATAAAAGCGAAGTAAATCATCTGTGATCTCTGCTGCGGGTTACGGTTCTGAAGGCCAGAAAATGAAGACTGAAGGAGCTACACATAATAAATTTATAGGCTTTCTGGTTCCAGGATCCACTGCTGCTTTTCATTATGAGCGAAACATCTTGTGAGTGAATGTTTGCGCCTGCATGACCACCACTTCCTGTTTGGTCAGCGAACTTGTGGCATTTGCAACCGAAATGTGGCCACATTTGCTTCATTTTTACGATGTTGGCATCAGATGTGGCTGCTTAGAGCGTTTGATGAATAAACATGGGTTTTTGGTTTGCAAATGACTTACAAACATTTTTCTTACAAACATGCAGTCAGTGATTCCTACGCTGAGACGTGTCATATTCTGGGAATGGACGGAGATATCCCGAACAGTTTTAGAAAATTTAACGACCGCAGAGGCTTCACGCATTTTGAAAGTGGAAAGACTTCCCTCAGTTCCAGCTGGAGGGCAGTCCAATTCTATAAACCTGATATTATGACAAAGTTAGAAGAACAACTTAATATGGCTATTTAATGAGATTATCTTTATCAGTTGGAACTTTTTAATATTAATTAAAAAGTTTAATTTTGGACATATTTGCAAGAGGGAGACTATCTGGCATTGATGACTTGAGATAAATACATAATGTGCCTAAATTATTCAAAATACAGTTAATGGGTTCAACCGATAAAGGATAAGACTGGCACTTAGCAGTCCCACTGTCTCCGAGAGGACATTTGTATTCATTGGCGTATCTTTGAGGTGCAGTCTGGCCCAAGCCTGAGGCAGCAGATGTGCAGGATCACTGCTGGAATTTCCCATCAGGCTCAGAACAGATTGCCAAGGACACGAACAGCCTGCAGCCCTTCTTACTATCCCGTTTATGTGTTAGCCACCTATTGGCTTGCCGAGGAACAGCTAGGCTCACAGTGAGCTTTCAATCACGTTATACAGATTGTAGAAACTCCGGATCTGTTCATACATGCACAAATTGCATGAGTATCCATAAGCTCTCAGGAGCAGACATACACACTCTTTCACTCTCCACTGATTAAAATTCTGCATCTTATCTCATCACCTAAAACTTTCTCTTTTTGTCCTCCTCGGAAGCCAATCTGAAGCGGTCCTCAGTTTCATGTGCACACTCGTAAACATGTGACTGCAGACTCCATCAAGAGCCACTATGTTTTTTTTTTTTTCTTCAGAAAACACCAACAACACCATTTTGTTCTCATTTGTCTATGACGTTTGACTAATTGAGCATGGCGGGCTCTTTATATGCAGAGAAAATTCTCTCAAATCTGCGTGGTAGAAAAAGCTCAGAAATGTCTCCCAGTTGGACAAGAGGATGGTAACCATATTGTATTTTATGTCCTAGGATCAGTTCCCAACTTTTTAGAGTTGAGCAGGTTGGGCAGAAGATCACATGGTGTCACCCATCCAAGAATTTCTGTCAGACTGTGAAGAGTGGCCATAACGCCATGTGGTGGCTTTGTTCTTTTTTCGATAAAGGCCTGAAGAACAGCAGTGATCAAGTGCACAGAAATAAGAGGAGAAAAATAAAAACACAAGCGGAAAAGTCTTTCTAATATCTTTTGGTTCAAATGACACTTCTAAGGAAAGTTTTCTCACAAATAGGTTACTCTCTTATGTGGCTCCTCAAGCAAAAAGCAAAAAAAAAAAAAAAACCAACAACTCACATTTGGGGTCAAATGTTTGGAGCTAAGGTTACCTTTAGTTTACCTTAAATAAACCTGCTTGTTCCTCATAGTCATACGGACAGTACACTATCTTTAACTAATCTTTAATAGTTACAGCATTAACTATTTAAAGACCAGGGGTGAAAATAGTTTTTAAAGTCTTTCTGGTAGGTATGCAGCTGTTGGACAGCCTTGTACAGTATATCTCATAAGTTTCTCTTTATATTCCCCTTTGGAATAGCCTCCGTTAACAACCTGTTCTAGGGTTGAATCCAAATTATTGTGAAATGGAAAGCTAATGTGCTACGTATATACATACAGTAGGTGTAGAAGCCCTTGTTCCACACACCAAGTAGGGCCCTTGTTCAAGGGTTACAGAGGAATTTGGGATTCAGCCTCGTGCTAGTTAGCTTAGTAGCTCGCATTACCCATAAACAAACCAAAGCAGTGAGTCATTAACCAGTCAGCGCACTGGTTGAAACTAGCGCTAACGTTAACCATCAGTACTGAAGGAAGCAATTTGGATCTACTTAGAAGCAATTACTAAGGAGACAAAGTGTTGTTTAAAATCACATAACATTAGCAGATGTCTTCGTAATGGCTACACTGAATGGGTTTGAATGTGGGTTTCTGCAGGCAGCTGCTCTCCACTCTTTCCAGTACTGCGTATCACCTCTGCCTCTACAGTACCGGATTATATCGGCCTACTTCCACTCATGCCAAAGACTGAATGTAGCAGGTACTGTAGTTACTGTACTAACCAAATATTCTTGTGTTCCACCATACTGAGAAATGTAGGAAAGTGAACATACTGGTTTTACTCCTAATGTAGTGACGACCAGAAGAGCGGGATTTTCAAGGAGTCACCTCATAAAAACGGTGAGCAGGATATCATTTAAATAGAATGTCGGAATCAGTACCTCCCTTTCTCATAGCTCTTTTTATTGCTTTTCAGAATGACATTCTCAATAACAGATTCTCTATCATAAGGGGCATCTCCCTATTAATCCTCCTGAACAGAATCACTATATTATAACCATCTATAATAGATTGTTTATAATATCATAAACGTATAAAAGTTCAGCTTAACCACAAGGAAACACTTTGAAAGAATTATTTAAAGCAATATGTAATATGAATAATCTAACGGACCCCCACCCTGATGAAGGCTTTTTAACTTTTTGAGGAAGAAGGTGTAGCTTGGCATATCTTTGAGTGTCTTCTAATACTCAACAAAGGTGTTTTTTTTTAAATAATTATTTACAAAATTTAACATATTCAGGCAATATAGAACTGTTTAATTTTTTTCTGGTCTTCGTTATTTGATGACTTGTGATGGATAGAAGTTTTAGTGCTTATAGGATGCTCTCTCTCTCTTTTTTTCTCTTTCTATCTATTTCTGTACTGGATGAAAGTGTGGGTCCATCTGCCTGTTGTTCAATACGTCTTTACTTCCAAATCTTTTCCGTCTGTATCTCTATGGTGTGGACATAATGAGTTATAAATATTTCTAATGTGGCAGCCCATAAGGTTAAGTCAGGGCTTAATAAAAACAGCTGTTTTGAGTTTGAAATCCGTCTGCAGCATGACGTGTCACTGTGTGTGTGTGTGTGTGTGTGTGTGTGAGTGTGTGTGTGTCTATATGTCTGTATATGTGTACCCTGGTGGATTTAGAGCCTTGTGTGAATTTGGCTCGTGTGCCTCTAACAGCTACTGATGGATGAATTTCAAGCCACAAAACCCAAACAACCGTTTCTTTGCCACACACCGCCCTCCATTTCTGCACCAGTGGCAGACTTCTCAAGTATCAGTTTTAGGCAAGACTGGCAGACTTACTTTTATTGCTATTAACCAAGCATACAAACTCACTCAGATTTATCCAAACTAAGGCTAAAGGCGCCCAAGCCGTTTGCCCAATGAGCAGAAATGTATCCAGCAACCAAAAGAGTGGAAAATTTTACATTGTACACTTGTGCAAAAGTAACCGTTTGGTTAACCTCACGCTAAAAACCCTTTAGCACTGGTTGAACAAGCCACTGTAGTGCTCACCTAGAGCCATTCACCTGACCCACTCTTCCACCTCCGCCTCCTCCTCCTCCTCCTGTGGTTCCTGCTCCTCCTCCGTTGTTGCACTCCATCTTGATGGTGACGCGGCCAGGCGGAGACGCAAGCCAGTCCTGCTGTGCTGCTCGGGGACTCAGCTTACTCTGGCCATACTCACTTACCGCTGATGCTGTCATGTCCGGCTTGGCCTGCTGGGCCACGCTGTAGACACACTCAAACAGGGATTGATCCTCACTCACCACAGACAGCGCCTCCTATAGATAAAAGAGTGAGTAGAGAGATCTAATATAAATAAAAATGACTGTACAATACAGTATATACAAATTAATATTGCTATAATCGTGAGGTGTGTAGAGTGGACAGAAATCAAATTACAGCAGTAGTGCTGTAAGTTACACAATTATTCCAGGAATCAATTAAGTTAAAAAGAATTTTGCAAACAGACTACACTTCTAAAGCACATTTTAAAAGGTCTGATCTACTGTAGCATCCACAAAGTTCTCAGTTTACCTTCTTATAGGTTAGTGATACTAAAGGTTAAGTAGGAAAACTACTGGCTTTATGATAAAACCACTATAAGATAAGACCAAGATCTGTTATTGATCTTGAAGAAGGTGTATCTTGGCATATCTTTCAGTGTCTTCTAATATTCAACAAAGGTTTTTTTATTTATTTTTTATAATTATTTACAAAATATAACATATTCAGGCAATATACAGTAGAACTTCTCCATTTTTAAGAACCTTTAGGAATTCTTTTTTCTTTTCCTCTAAGTGTAAAATGTTACTGTTTGCATAAAAATATACATTTACTACCAGCCACTTTAATAACTTTAAGTTGCCAGACGGGGTGGTTTGAGTATTTTAGAAACTGCTGATCTGGTACTTTCACACACAGTAGTCTCTAGAGTTTAAGGCAGCATGTTGATGAAATCAGAGCAAAATGGCCAGACTGGTTTAGGCTTTAATAGAAACAACTGTTCACAATAAGCTTACATTACCTCTACTAACATCTCTTTACAACTGAATTGAGCAGAAAAGCACATCAACATGCACAACGTGTCAAACCTTGAGGCAGAAAGGCTTCAAGAAATGTTCACACTCCTACTGTATCGGCCAAGGACAAGAAACTGAGGTTCACAGAAACTGGACATAAATATTGTGATCATGTTAAAGTAGTGCTAGATTAGTGAAATGTGTGGTCCTTTGTGAAAATCTTCCAGGCAATTGTGTGCCAAATAAACAAAAGCCTCTTTAGTGAGTAGAACATCCACATGATTATTTGAAAATGTAATCCTACAGCACATGTGGCATGGTGGCTTAGCGGTTAGCATCGTCACCTTGCACCTCCTGAAAGACTCCCTGAGCTGTCGTTTGCTAGCTAATTGACTTGATCCAGGATTTTAATCAAAACAGTGTAAACATAATCAGTTAATGAAATGTCCTAAACAACAGTCAACATTTATACTCAACAACTAATTTTTTGAAGAAAAATGCAAGCTACTCATGACTGTTTTCATCTAGTAATGACATCTGCAGTATGTTACCCAGCTATACTGTAGAAGTGCAAAAGTGTGTTTTGCATGTGTTGTCAGTGGAATTAGTTTTAAAAGATGTGACTGGCTAATCATATGAAGATATTTCCAGTATTTACTGAGGCCATGGAGACAATAAATTATACTTATAAAATTTAGCTAGTTAGTTGACAGCTTTTTGTCATTAAATCACATACTTACTCTCTCACTTATCATCAATACTACTTTATCCTGTATGCAGGGTCATGGTTGGCCCGGGGCCTCTCTCAGGAGACGAGGTGAGGTACATCCTGGACGGGGCGCCAATCCATTGCAGGGCACACACATGCTCTCACACACTACAGGCAATTTGGAAACACCAATTAGCCTAGACTGTATGTCTTTGGACTGTGGGAGAAAACTGGAGAACCTGGTGGAAACCCACCAAGAACATGCAAACTCCATGACCATGGACCTGAGGCTAGATCAAACCTAGGCCCTGGAGGTGCGAGGTGACAGTACTAGACTCCACTACACAACTGTGTGAAGCAGAACAGGATGTGACTTTTCTATACAGCTGTCAAAAGCTTCAGATGCAAGAGTGATCAAGAAGCTAGACTGTGATGTCCCAAACCTTGAATCACCTGATCGTAAGTCAAAAAAAGGTAAGAAGGAAGTCCAGGATCGTTTGATTATGTGAAAATGGGTACTATGATTTGCGGAGACTGTGTGATTTAAAATGATAGAATTTTCGTCCATTTATGAACATGGGAATGGGCGGGGTTTAAAATTGTACTGCAGCATACCACTAGAGGGCCTCGGAGATATTTTGTCTTTAATTGTGACTCCCTATTTTTTGTCCACTCATATATGTGGTCGTATTGACCATTTAATAACACTTTCAAGTGCACCTTATTCACCTATTTAAGTAAATGTTCTGTCTTTTACGGTCACACTAAAGAACTAACACCAATTCTCCGAAATGAAAGCTTCTCAAACAATGGCACCAAGTCTGTGCTATAATTCAAACAGGCCTGTGATCAGTAACAGGAAGAGAACGCCGTGGTGGGGACCTGATTAAAGAGGGCTCAAACAGTTCTTGGTTCACGGCTCAGATGTGAAGGTCATTAAAGAATTGTTGTGCCGGAGAGAAGAGCTGCATCAGCTTGCACTCACAGAAACCACAACCACCCATTTCCAAAAAGCCCTGTTACTACACTCTCAACAAACACCAAACACACACATACTGTACACACACTCACTAACTCATCCAGCCTTCCACTTTTTTTTTTTTTTTTTTAACTCTAATGGAACAACTCATCAGGGCAGCCACTACTGGAAACAACCATAAAGCCTGTCTTGAATATAGTAGGATGGTTATAAGCAGACAAAATTGCAGAATAAAGTGCAATAAATAACTTCAAATGTCCATGGAATAAAAACAGATTTTGTCTGTATTAAAAATGGAAAGCATTTTTTTTCCATGTTATCACCTATCCTGATTCCAAAGAAAACACTAGAAAGCTGAGTTTTTTTTCCCCCTACTAACAGCCATTTAACCAATGTTTTAGCATGGCGCAGGTTTTTTTCTTTGTCATTTAACATCAGTTAAATTATTAAAAAAGCAAAGCATGTTTTCTTATTTTCTTTTTTTACATCCAACCCTCCACATTTACACATTACATGGTTTGGCCTAAATCAACATCATGAAATTTCCTTTGATTGAAACATCACCACTCCTTTAACATAACACATGAACCAATGTTACACAGCTCAAAAGGTAAATAAAAGATGGCCAAGAGTGAACAATGCCCATATTGTTCGTATCTTCTGAGTGACTTTAAAGGCATGACTAAGGAATGATTAACACCGAACCGAATGAAGCTACGGCATTTAGTTCCAGCATTCAATCCTGTACATTTGATCCAGACATGCCAACTCTGCCCCTAAGCTCATATGTGCTCATAAAATTGTGTTTATCACAATGTGGTGATTTGGGGTTGCAGGTTTGCTTTCTAAACGCAGTGAGCCTGGAAGCTCATTCATGCTGAAAGCAGCAGCAGTCAGGAAGTATTCTGCTGGCCTTTCCTGCATCAGCGCTCCAGATAGTGAGGATAATGGAAAGGAGGAAAAGCCTATCCATCCACATTCTAGCTGTGATATGGACATGGAGAGCAAGAGAGAGAGAGGTGGAGGTTGATGACGCATTGCCATTAACACTGTAGGCTTAGGAGACCATTAACCTCTGAAAAAGGTCAGTAAAGCACCTGTGCCCTTACATTTCCCCAAATCAGCACCTCTCAGACACTGTTGTTTTTATAGCCACTCCCTCAGTCTAGCACTCACCCACTTACACTTCATTCTTTCTCATTCACTTAGTCACTTTTTTGCTCTTTTCTAACTCAATTACTCAATTATTATTCTTTCCAAGTCACTCACTCGCCCACCCATTCAATCACTCTCTCACTCTTCATTCTTTCTCACTCAGCTCAGTCATTCATTTAAATACTGCTCACCAACTCTTACTTTATTGTGTGCTGCTTCCAACCAACCAACAACCAACCAACCAACCAACCAACTAACCAATCAATCACTCAATCTTCATTCTTTCGCAATCACTCACTCACTTACTCCAATATTCATCCTTCATCTTCCTTTCTCAAACACCCTCATATTATTTTACACTAACCCACTAACCCACTCACTCTTTATTTTTCCCACTCACTCACTCACTCACTCACTCACTCACTCACTCACTCACTCACTCACGTATTCTTTAACACACTCTCTCCTTACTTACCTGTTATTTCTCATGCACTCAAGTCATTTCTTATTCACTCCTTCACTCCCTTCCACCCTTACTCCCTACCTCCCTCCTTCACTTCACTTTCTCTTACTGAAACAACTCCTCTTCTCCTTAATCACTGACAGTCTTACTTCTCTTTTCCTCATTAGCTCACTCATTTAACTACTTTCCCTCACACTTAATTTCCCTCACCTCTCAGTCCCCTCATACTCTTTCTCATCTTATTCCATTCCATTTCTTTTTCACATTGACTCCTTGACTCTCAACAAAGAAAGAAAAGTACTAATGTGTTAAATAATAGCTGAAATGTCCAAAAAGCTCAGACTGGTACAGTATGTCGCATTCCTCATCTGCTGCATTAATATTTCACCACATGCAGCATAACCATTATCACCTGAATTTACCAAACATCATGAAGAATAAAAAAAAAGGAAACACGTTTTGATCAAAGGGGTTCAAATCATTTGCTTTTGCTGTCTCATTTCATCCTACAAATATTTAAACAGACCCATCGCTACAGGCTCAGCAGAAATCTACAGCAGTAGTCATACGGGGGAAAACTGTAGTACAACTCTCGACTCTTGTCAGCAGAATATTTCAGAGAGAACCATGAATTACTGCATACTCCAAAGATTTCCACTGCAGTTAACAGTGTAAAAATGTGTCGAAAATCTCTGCCAGGAATAATATGGGTTCAATTTTCATGGAAGACTAAAACAATTCTACATAAATAGACTTCAAATTTATGCAGATGTTAATTTCTTTTTAAATAATAAAAAGTAATTGAAGGACTATGGCCTAACTAAAACGCAGAATTAAAATAAGTCAATATCAGGTAACAGTTATGAAGAGGTGATTAAAAGGTGACAAAAATGTTTAAACTGGGTGTTTGTACCATGCATTGATAACTACATTTAATACACCTTTTTTAATGAAGGAAATGATATGGCAAAAAATTGTTATATTTATACAAAGACTACCCCTACTTTTAAACTGTACAAGAGACATTCAAGTCAAACCAGGACCTACAAATGTGCAGAATAATACAGTTATGAAAATAAAAACTACCTTTATTTCTTTTTATAATCCTCTGCTACACTATTGTACTTACTGTATCCCAGCATTCCATTAGTGCTTGCATACCATCAAGGTCGAAAGATTTCTCAGTACTCTGAAGCCATGATCTTCCACAACTTCCTGCTTCATGTGTGAAGTGCAGGCCTCCCAGGAACTCCAATAATGACCAAAACATGCGGAACTTTTTTGGCTATAACCCTACCATGTAATGTGCTAGTGGTCTTGCGAGTTCCATGTAGTGTGCTAAATGATTGTGATTACATTTACTACAGTCACTTATGCAAATTTGCAGCAAGTTATCTGTCACTTTTCAAGGATCAGGTGTTCCACTTGCTGAATGTTCACAGGATTTTTTTTACTGCTGCTAAGAATCTCATCACCGTACTGTGCTCGAAGTCTTCTCTCAATGTCAATGCGTTCATTCACGATAAATTTAATTAAAGTTCCGGTTTGACTTAAATGTACAGTATATATAGTCTTGAATTAAAAGTCAATCCAGTGCATTCACTTCTAAGTAATTATGAAATCCCAAACAGTTTCTGGTGGATCACGTGTAACTATGATCAACTCTCATTAATTGCAGACAACCAATAATAATATTTAAAAACTAAACTAAGTCAACGTATCAAAGTGTTACCATTTTGTCCTGAACTCACACGTCCCATAGATTGTACTGAACAACTTCTCGTACGATAACCTGTAACTAAATCCAGCCTGTCTTGTGTAGAGACTGTTATGAGTCATGCAGCAAGGCAGTAAGCAAAGACCCCTGATGAGTTTACCAGAAAAGCATTTGCGCAAGACAGCATAGAAAACACTGTACTTACTCACTTCTGCCTAAACAATTAGTCCAGCGCAGTTTCCCAAATCATTAAACACGAAACAGTTTCCCAAATCAAGAAACATTTTTTCTTCCTACTCTGCAGCACTAAATCATAAATATGTCCACCCATCACATGACTACACAATCAGGAAGCGTCATGTTTTATGTAATAAATAATTCGATTTTTAAGATTTTTAAGACAGTTTGGGGAAAAAATGTTACATTTAACAACCAGCTTTGTACTTCTGTATTTACTTGCATGTAAAAGTAATGAGTTTTTAATTCTAATACTTACATATCGGTAATAAGAAATGTTATGCCAATTCTGCATCTTCTGTAAATAACTAAATATTTTATAACTTTTCCAAATTGTTATGCTCATAGTTGCCTCATGTCACACAGGCACATTACTACCATAATGATAATGATACCATAAATTCTATCCAGTCAATTTTAGGTACACAGCACAAGTTCAGCAATATATGTTGGGTTGATAACTACCATAAAGGTACATTCATATGCTACCTGCTTGAATTCAATAATACAGACATGCAGTAATGTAGATAAGTAACATGTAACAATTTGTACATGATAACTTCATATCAGTAAAATGCTTTCATAACTATTCATTCTACAAGGAGCATAACAAAGGGGCAAATTTCAATTAAAGGTTGGCAGTCGTCATTTAAATTATTAACATGAATTCATTCATTCATATCAGGTTGAATTCAGCACAGTAAACACAAGACTTACATTTGGAAATAATTATACTGTGTAATTGCACGATACATATAATTGTTTTATTGCATTGTCATTTATCCATAACTATGAGCTAGGTTTTACAGGGTGTGTATTCTGTATGTAGTTCTGTCTTAAAGGAATGTTGTCTATTGACATAAACAATCATAGTATTGCAAGATATACAGTATACAGTATGATGCTTAAGTGTAATGTTATACTGTAAAATACTTTATGCAAAATAGCAATTAAAAATAAGGTACTAATAAAGCCTTCATTACATCTTGCAAAATGAACAAAATCGTCTTGATATAGTAAATTTAACACTATTGTAGTTCAGTAAAATTCCCTGTAATACATTCCTTTGACAGCCAACACCATACAGATAAACACCATCATTCAAGCGATCTCCATTTTAAGTAACAATAGTGCTTTAAAATAATTCCAAACAACTTAAAGTAGGTGGTAATACTCTGGTAAAATATTACAACATTTTTGATATGATTAAAAGATTTCGACCAGTTTCGTCCTTCGTTTATTTCTATACTCAATATTTAGTCTCAGGCGTAGAAAATCCTTAGTTCAAAAAATTAACAGAAAAATTGCATTTCAAGTTTTGACTCATCTGGCGATGAGTTTTCAGTATACATTGTTGATGTCGGTCTTTTGTCATTAGGCTGATGGTTGTTCTAAACTGCGCAGACAGTCAGAATAGGAAAAAGGAAATTTACAAAGCAGCAAAAAGGAAATCTCGTTGCAGTGCCATGGCAAGAAGGGTGTTACCCCCTCCTGCTGAAATCTGTTCGTTGAACAACAAAAACGATTTTAAAATTGCCCCTTTCCTTAAAGTCACAAAATCTTAAAACTTACCTTGATAGTGCTCGCCATTGTAGCACAGGACTATATAGTCCTGTTTCTTTTTTTTTCAAACGAATTTCAGTTGCAATGTGTATGTGTGAGGTTTTTTTTTTTCTGGCGATGAGTGTGTTAAGTTGAGGTTCCACTGAGCAGTGTTTGGAGCGGATGAGATTGTGCTAACGCTGGAAGTGAAGTCAACCAATAGCAGGAAGAGCTTTCTATTGGTTCTGGCCGACACAGCTCGAAGAAACAGGATATTTGGGAGAGGAGAGATAAGACGGCCTGAAACAATGTTGGTATCCTGTATACCATGCGTGTGCTTACTTGAAGAGACAGAGCAAAGCCTAAGTTCACTTTACCTCCAGTGGGGCGTCCTCGAAAAGACATGTCCCTGACAGTGTGTGTGTCTATTCGATGTTACAGTTTCACTCTCGGATGGAGTTTTTCCAGTAGCCACGTACAATACTTTCACAATGTATAAATATGGCAAACATGATAGCAACAAAGGTTGGACTGGGAAACTGGGATATAAAGAAAAGATCCTGGTTACGTATATTGCCGTCAAAAAGCCAAAATATCTAAATATGTTCTGAGATCTGATGGCGTATCACACATTAAAACGCCTGGTTAAAGATAATGGAAGGTTATTAATCTGTACAAAGCTGAAGAAGAGGATGCTGTAAAGCAAGGAGACAATATTGGGGAAGCTAAATGGGCAAAGGAAAAAATTGAAAAATGAAAAATAATATTAGCAAAAATAATAAATATTTGATATAAAGAAAAATATTTATATCAAATATTCATGAAACATCAAATATCCCATGAAGTACCATAAAGAGAATGTAGACTTCACTATAGTTCCCTTGAAGTAGTTATAATAGTGAAAATTCTTGTTCTACAATATACTGTATACTGTATGTAATATACACTGTTTATGCATGAAATAGAAAAAAGAGCCTCAATGATAGAAAGACCTGTTACAGGCACGGTGCAGATTTCATAACTATATAATGAGCATTTGTCAGGATTACAGACAGAGAGGTGAAGAAACAGTGTAGTAATAAAGGGAGGGAGAGAGACATTTTATACACAGATATTATTCTTACAAATAAAATCCATTCAGATTCGTAACGACCCTGAACGACTCGATCAAACACTAATCTGCTTAATACACTTAATTACTAATGAAATATAGCTGACATTTGCCAGCAACACACACAAAACCAAAAACCACCTCATCTGTATGGGTGTACTGTATTGATGTTACAATTGTGTGTGTGTGTGTGTGTGTGTGTGTGTGTGTGTGTGTGTGTGTGTGTGTGTGTGTGTGTGTGTGAGCATGTGCTCAGCGGTGTGTTGATGCTCGTGTACGCAGTGGTGCGTTACTGGGCTGCAGATGGTATTGTGTAATGGCGGTTGCTTTGAGGAAGTTACGAGTTACAAGAGGAGTTTAAAATGTTTTGTAAGCAGTTGGTGACAAAAACATTTTATTTGGTTTAAACTGACTCCATAACTTCAGAAGAACAAATATAAGCCCTAATGAAACCGTAATTAATAATTTCTTAGTAATTATCATGAATGCATGAAATGCATGAAATTTTTGTAATACCTTTTTTTTTTTTTTTTTTTACCCCCAATGCTCTGAAGAGATTTCATAAAAAGAATTTCAACATATTTGATAGTTAGGAACAAGGCAACAGGAGTTTATTGCAAGAGTGTTCATTCTGCAACAGCGTGAGGGCAATAGGATGCAAAACAAGGATACAAAGTCTCCACACTTTGAACACTTTGACACACGTCAACGCAAACATAATTTTTTTTTCTTTTATGAAACTCACATTACAAATTTCTTGTGCAACTATATAACAAGGTTTAAATAACTACTACAATAGAACTTAATACTACAATGATAAACTTTATCTATTCATTGTAGAACAATGGTAATTACTATATTACTACTGTATATTACTACTTCTATTACTATAGCTGAATACTGTATTTATAGAGTCCATATAGTTCAATAAAGGCTAAAAGTCCAGTAACATAGTATAAAAATGTTGTAATTTTACCCCCTATTACCATGACGCAACATGCACTTTTGCTTTCATAAATAATGACATTTGCATAATCATTCATCAGCTATAATTACTGACAACCGATCAAGTATAGATGGGAATCACTAGTAACCTTCCGATACAATACTATCACAATATCATTATATTGTATAACTTATAAAAAATATCACAATTTTATAAATGATATAACATTTTTCCTGTATTTTGTTACAATTTTAAACCTTAAAAAATATATAAGTTTAATGATTAATTAAATGTAGCCTGTACTTTGTAACGTTAGTTTTCTCACCTAAAAACCAAGCGCAGCATTTAATCACTACAAACCTACTTCAAATACACGAGCAGTACGTATCTCTGTCATCCGCCATAACTATTATATATAAACAAACTGTGAATTATTCAAATTTTATTCATGTGTAAATAGTTCAGAGTGTGCCACCTGTAGGATTACATAGTAACATCAATTTTATGTTTTATCATCTCAAACTCGTCCAAAGCTCATAACTCAACTTGACAGTGAGTGTGTAGGTTGAGTGGCTATTCAGTGCGCTTTGTAGTGGTGATAGTGTTGTGCAGTTGGCTGGTCAGTGTATATTAATGAGTGCTTTAAGTAAAGTGAGAAAAAAGGTTATAAGGAGCCCTATGAGTCACTACACGCATACTAAAGAAATAACAGATGCACAGAAACTGCCTGGCCAAAAAATCAGAGGAGCCTGCATCAAGCAAATCATGAGTGAGTGTGATTAGAGATGCTTAAACACTTGGTGCATCGTAAAAAACGAACAGCAGAAAACAGCTTTGTTTTCTCTTACTTTGAAAGTAAGAGCATTTCCACATGCAAAATGAAATGAATATGAGTAAACAGCTGTGTATCTCCTTGTTAGTGTGGGATAATCGGGAAAAAAAAAAGGTTAAATTTGCTAAGGAGTGTAAAGATTGTACTTTTGTAGGTAATGGAAATATGTCTTGCGGTCTGATGAGCCCTGATTTTCCCTATTCCAGAGCGACGGGTGCGTCAGGGTAAAAAGGAAAATGTATGAAGCGATACACCCATCATGCATAGTGCCCATTGTACAAGCATTCTGATGCAGTGTTCTGATCTGGAGTTACTTCAATTGGTCAGGTCCAGGCTCAGCAAAATTATGCGTCAATGAAATAAAGTCAGCTGATGACCTGAATATACTGAATGACCAGGTTATCACATTAATGGAGTTTTTCTTCCTAATGGCATGGACATATTCAAATTGCAAAAATTGGACCTGGGATCATGAGGAATCAGTTTCAAGCATCAACTAGCCATCATCACATTGCAGGTCATAATCAAAGCTGTCGAATGAAATATTAGTGTGCAACTTGCTTTTGACTTATTTGTTTTATCTGAGGGCAGCTCATAAAGAATGAAAAGAACTTCCAAAGAACATAGAGCTTTAATATGAGATATGAAAGAGACCTGGTGGAGCATGGTGCCTTTGCCAGGAAGATTAGGGCATTAGTGGCACACCCAAGCATATACTATGGGCAACTTGGAAACAGCAATCAGTCTACAATGCATGTTTTGGGAAAGGAAAACCATAGGGAGAATGTGCAAACCACACACACACACACACACACACACACACACACACACACACACACACACACACACACACACACACACACACACACACACACACACACACCGACAAGAGGCAAGATTCAAAAATCCAACCCTGGATGTACGAGGTGGCTAAAATGATAAGTGCCGTGTTAAAAAATTCAATGTTGAATACAGATTTTTTAGAGACATTGAAAAGAGAGGTACGTGTTTATTCTTTGCTTCCAGTTCGAAACAGATGTCACATATGTTCAGAGTCCATGGCTCTAGTCAAAACAATGCGAAAGAAAACATAACCATTACTTATGTTTTGTCTTATTTATATTCACGCACTACTTATAAATAGGTTTGAAAGGCATTAAATGGAAAATGTTGCAGTTTAGTCATGTTAGTTGCTTATCTGGACTTTGGCTAATTTTAATCGTTATTATATTTGAAATATCTTAGAACGAATTAACTGCATTTTTGGAATATAGAATTTTGGACTGTTTGAATTTAGTTGTACAGGATGTGAGAGATTATATGTTGTTTAATATGAAAGGGACATAATTCCCTCTATTTATACGCCTCCTCTGTTTGTCTACATTTGTATATTTCTCTTTTTCTCTGTCACTTTCTCGAGTGATGTTTGATTTTTATGGCATCCTGCAGGATGTCTGTGGGAAGTCACCTTTGCTCTTTCTCTAAGTGAGCCGAGAGGCTGAGTTGTGTGTGTGTGTGTGTGTGTGTGCGCGCTGCAGTGGAAATGCTCTTCAATTGGGGGGGGATGGGGGCTGGGAAACAGGGCAGGGCCCTTCCACAGGAATGTCCTGTACAGCGCATTCACAAACGCACGCATGAACGCACACACACACACCTTTATCGTCACTATAAAACACATTAAAAAATTTCTTAACTTCCATAGTTTTTCTATAGCTTAGATTTTTCATTTACAACAATTCCTTAGTGCACTTGGCTCAGCTGTGATCAAGCGATTTACATTAACACACTCTCAAATTCTTGTCCCTTCGTGTACTGATGGTGAGTCAGGGAAAGCGGCCAAAGAGCATCGAAAGCATTTAGTGATCACAGATTCTCTGCTCATAGCACCGCCTACAGGCACACACTGTTACTACAAAAGGGTCAACTGGGTATGGAAAAAGCAAAGGCAAATCTCTACGCCCTGACGGTGGTCCATGAGGCCCTGAGGATATCAGATTATTATCATCTCTGTTTGAGGCCTTTTATAGTGATACTTACTGCATTAGTGAAGCAGATTTAAGAGCTCATTTATACCCCTTTAATGACATTAGCCTTAATATAGGCACATTCATGGTGCATGACATTAGCATCAATTCTGAGCCAATGTTTACAATATACTTCACTTATTTGGAAGCTGTGTAGGGAAATAAGGTTGCTGCATTCATTTAACAAGCCCAGATGTACTTGGTAAAAACCAGTGGCAAACCTGCCTTTTAGTTTTAGGGCTTCTGTAAATTCTACGCTGCTAAGAGTGCCATTTAAAATAGATTAGACCCCGGTGTCTACATTACCCATTACGTAGTCTTAATACACAACCACCCTAAAATAAAATAAGTCTGGTTGCAAAAATGGCCGATAACTGAAAGGGTTTAACGTGACCATTAGTAAATCCCAGCCAGTCTGGACATCAACGGATACTACACAGCCAGATGACTATCCCTCATTATTAAATTACCCTAGTTAATCAATGACCTACCGCTATGACTGATGTAGAAATGAAGTACCACTTCCTGATGGGTCCCAAAAGCAAGTTCCAGTATATTCTCAATCAAAAGACAAATAAAGATAATTGTCTCCCTAGGTCATTGTAACACTATATTGGCTAATTTTATATATATTTTTTTCATAATCAGAACTGTGCTCTTATGTCCATGTCATTGGGAGCTAGGTGAATAGAAACATGTGTAAAATCAGGCTGGTGCAAGAGTTGTCCCCTGGAGGGTACTTTACACTCTTGAACTTGGACGTTTTTGGACCTTTTGTTTTTTAGAGGCTTCTTTTTCTTCTGTTTCACTCATAGTTGCTCCAATGTAGTTTGATAATGTAATTGTAATAGTGTTTGGTTAAGCAGCTTTCTTACTCATGTTTAATTTATATGTATAATAAGCGGTACTTTGCACCTCACTCTCGAAACATGCAAGAACGGAGCAGATGGCCTCTGCCCGAGTCATCTTGGGGGGTAATATTGACAGAGCTGGCCTTTAGCATGGCCACACGGGGGAGATGGAGTGTACATGGTTCTACATGGTGCCATGAGAATGAGCCGGCAGCATACAGCGAGTTAGGAAGCCCAAATGTATGGGCCAGCAATTCACCGTAAGTCTTTCCAAACAGAGTTCAGGAGCAAAGGGGAAAGGGAAGCTCATCATACAGCGCTCATACAAGGGGCCGACAGCAGAAAGCACAAAGGTGCACAGGATGAAAAGCATCCTCATACTGTGCACCAGTGAATAGAGTTTGGTGGCAATGTGCTCCTTTACCACTTAGCTTCCAGGACGCATGTTTCCTCCACCGCCAGGCTTCGAAAATATGGTCCCTGCAGTGCACCCAGCTTTGGTGATATCATCTGCACTCTAGCATCAAAAGCATCATGCTGGTGTGCTCTGTCGTCTATACTTGCATACTGGCACCGCCAGATTCCACAACCTGGCTTTGAGGACGTCAACTCTCACCTCAAAGCCCAGTTCGGACCCTGAGCTCATGTTCTGTTCTATCACAGCACCCATGCCTTGACTTATCATGAAAATGGAGCAGGAGGGTGGCACGAAAAGATTTTACATAGGTGGAGCAAGATACTTAATCTCTCTGCCTGTGGTGCCTTGTGATCGGGCGTATACTGTCAGTATAGCAGACAAATCAACGAGTCATATTCTTTAAAGATGGGGAATCTTTTGCATAGCTTTAAACCTCTCACAGAGCTCTGTTCAATCCATCACTTGAAAATGGAAAGAGTATAGAACAACTGCAAACCTACTGTACCAAGATATGTCCGTCCATCTAAACTGACAGGAGAGCATTCATCAGAGAAGCAGCCAAGTGACTCATGGTAACTCTGGAGGAGCTGCAGAGATCCACAGCTCAGCCTTGCCTTTACTATGTAACAGAATGGCAGCTGCGTTAAGTGACGTTATGTTTGCAGACACTGACTACTGACATATCCAGGCCTTACAAGAGGGCTTAAAAGACACTTTACGAAATCCAAAATGTAAGTAATCAGTTTAATCAGAGGGATTTCACTGTAATTTCCTAATTATACTGATGGTTAATCGGATTCACATGGCCGTTGGTATCCTAAAGTTATACTCAGTGGATCAGCTACTGTAGATTCACCAAAGCTACCCATACTATACAGAAAAAAATTATTGGATAAGATTTTTTAGCGTGAATGAAAGCAAAATTATTAAAAATATAAATAAAATTGAACTATCATTTACAGCTTTGTCATTTTTGGATATCTTAGTTCCCTGGTTGAACAGCCCCTGGTAATAACACACAACTCTCCCATCAAGATACGACAGTGTGCGATAATGGTTTGAAAAATATGTGCCTAATAATCTACAGTGATTATAGTCAAATGGTATCACTTGTTAATTTGAAATAAACTGTACTTTATACTCTGTTCTGCAACTCCTACTTGCTTTTCCCTTAGCCAAGATTCCATACAGTACATTAATATGGAGTAACTAAACACACACACACACACACACACACACACACACACACACACACACACACAAGCATACACATACACACACACATTCTGTCACTACAGCTACAGGACTGATGAATAGTGACTAAAAGAATTTTTTGGTTCGTGTGTAAAGGAGGAAGTGGTCTTGCCTACAGTAAGTTGCATGAGTGTGAATGTGCTTGGCTCCTTTTCTGAAACTCAATCTAGTAAACCTTGGGGAAACCCACTGGCACCCTTACCACTGCTCTCTTTCTATCAGCAGCACGTGAGGTTACTGGGCCACGCTACTCAAAAACACACAAAAGCACACACTCAATCACTGAAACGCACACATAGACATTCATATAAATGGTTCTTTGTTGCTACAGGAAATCATGGCTGAAGGTATGCTTTGCCAGATGCCCTGAGGAGAGGAGAGAATTCCTGTATTCTCACGTTAAACGGAGGAGAGAGAGAGAGAGAGAGAGAGAGAGAGAGAGAGAAAGTTTAATATGAGATGTACAGCAGGACTGCAGACAGAAATTCACCCCTGTGTAGTTGAAACGGTCCGAAACGGTAGCAGTTCGGGTTTCTCGTTCCTATGCAGATGTGTGTTTGCAGTGTTTATGTGGAGATTTCATAAAAGCAACTCACTCCTCTGGTATTTTCCGGAAGTGGAAATTTTTTAGGCAACTCACAATTAGCTGTTGTAGCTAAATTTAAATACAGTGCAATTTTAGGCACTGTAGCAACTAGAGTCTCAGAGAAATCTGACACTATAAGTGAGGAAAATGTTCAAACCCGTGATATGCCTTTTTTATTTCACTGACACAGTGTTTGTACATTGATTGTTTTAATGGCTAGGTGCTTAATAGCTAAATAATTAGCTCAGTCCTTAGCTAGCATCCATGCTCAGGAGTCACCTGATCAATGAGCATACACGTTTGTATTCTCAGTTCACAGGAAAATGAACAATTTAATGCATCAAACACTGATAAGAAGCAATAAACCTTAGTTGACAGTTATTTCAATGAATTAAAACTTAATTGGCTGAATGTATTCAGAAACAGCAAATATAGGTTAAAAAAAAAAAAGTTGTGTTCTATTTTGATTGCATCAAATATGAGCAAGTCCTGCCCTCTCACTGTTTAACAGCTCACACTTATACACAATTACACTTAAAACATTTCATGCACTTAATATCGTTAGATTCCCCGCTGCTCCATGCTGCATTATTTCAGGCACATTAGAAGCGAGAAACATCGACAACACTGTACTGATGGTCAGGATCGAAAAACTTAATAATCTTACTACAAGCTTTCAGACACTGCATACACTGTCTCTGTGCGCTTGTACAGTATGTGTATCTGTGTGTTGGATGCAACAGCCTACTTCATCCTCACAGTGGAAACAAACAGTCACTCTAGAGTGCGAGTTTTATACACCATGGACTACAGACAAATACATATACAGGCTTTAACTGGTAAAGTTAAAGTAAAGAACTCTTCACAAAGCCAAACGAGTCGACGCAAGAACATAAACCGATGCCATAAGAACAAGATCACATGGGAGAGGAGAGCAGAGGAGAGGAGAGTGCAAGAATGAAGAGGAGACAACTGAAGAAGAAGAAAGGAATGAAGAGGAGATGAGAGAAAGGCAGAGGGTAGGAATGAAGAGGAGAGGAGCAAAAAGAAAAGGAATGAAAAAGAAAAGGAATGAGTAGGAGATGGGAGGAATGGAAAGAGGAGGAACGAAGAGGAAAGGAATGGATCGGAGGCGAGAGGAATGAAGATGAGTGGAAAGGAGAAAAATGAAGACAAGAGGACAGCCATTACCTCAGAGAACGTCTACCCTCTTGCCACGGCGAGCTCATCTGTGCTGGCCTGCTTGCCGCCACTCTGCACATGCAAGCGTGTGTGCGTGTGTGAGCCAGCGTCTCTGTCACAGCTTGGCAGAGGCCCTACTGGAGAACTCCTGGATAACAAATGTCTGGGAGTTCGGCAGGTTTTCTGCACATGCTGTTCACAGTGAATGTGACCAGACCACAAGTCTGTCCCCTTGACACACAAGCACACACACAAATAAAGAGAGGAAAAAGGCCAGAAAGAAGAAAGCCATGGTCTGATCCCAGCGCAAATAACATTCCTGAATGCCAGATTTCTTGGATCGGGCGCATCAACCTTCTGGCATGCTTCTTTAGTTGGAGTGTGGACAGGGATAAAGTTTAGCTGCTGGGTGTGTTTATGAGTGTTTGTACGAATTCATGTGAAATTTCTTCGATTTTCAACATTTTCACTCTTTAAACTCTGAGCCTGAGGTCCACGTGCAACACCCCACTTCTGCCCAAGCAGGAAATAAGTGCTGCTTTCTTTTCAGCATGAAAACATGTCACCCATCTCCCCGGCAGCTGCCCAGTGGTGATGTCTGAACGTAGCAGGAATTGGCAGGATGCGTTGACTCAGCTGCTTTGATGGGAATAACTGACAGGTGGCTATACAATCACTAACCTAATAGTTAAATAGTAGTTAACGAAAGCTATTGGCTGTTACTTATAAGCATAACCTTATAGTGGCGTTAATCTATTTCATTGGGGAGACAATGAGTGGGGACAGTGGGGACTGTGTTGCTGCATTGTTTTCCAGGTTAATCCTGAGCTTGGGTTTCTGTGTGGAGTTTTATATGTTTCGTCCGTGTAACCCATGAATCATTGAAGTAAAAAACAAAAATGATTGTGGCTCAAGACTTTTGTATAGTACTGTATAGGATATTTAATCAGACCACCCGCTTTCAAGCGCATGAAGCATGTGGCCAGAAAAATGAACCATACCAGGTTTTCTGGGACCCATTGGCTGAGACTAGCTAACTATACTAGCTATAACTGATTAACTATATTTTAATGCACAGGTGAAATATGTGGTGCATACTGGTTTGCACTGTTGCCTTGAACCTCCAGGGCCCTGGAGCTTGGATTTTCTCTGGGTATCTGGGTATATTTCCTCCCACGGTCCAAAGACATGCAGATTAGGTTAATTGCCGTTTCCAAATTGCTCGTAGTGTGTGAATGAGCTTGTGAGTGTGTGTGTGTGTGCCCTGCAATGGATTGGCACCCCATCCAGTGTGTACTCTGCCTTCTGTGCTAAGTCTTCTGGGATAGGCTCCAGGCCCCCCCGCAACTCTGTACACAGGATACAGCGGTATAGACGATAAGCTACAGTGCTGAGGTACGACTATGCTGTATCAGCTGCATTTCTCAGAGGTCACCTTAAAAACTGAAACATCCTGATCTCTGTCAAAACCTGACAAACACAAATGCAAGCCAGACTTTACTGTAGCCCAAAACCCTAACCATAAGTATACCAGGAAAAGAGATTTCATGCTGGTAATAGGGAAAATGCACATCGAGATGAAGATGAGCTAGATATAGCTGAGTTTTGAGACGGATTGGGAATTACAAAAAGCACTTATTCAGCTGTGGCCCACAGTCAACTCAGACTTCTGTTGCAGTGAAGGAAGTATACTTCATGAACAAAACAGCTTGGCTGAAGGTTAAGTAAAATAACATTCAGTTGCATACAAGCACACTGTCACACCTGACCCAGTACGCACACACACTGAATTGTACTCTTCTGCACATCTGTTGTACTCCTCTGTCATACACTGCATAGTGCAAAATAATGTGTGTGTTCAAGAGGACGAAACCTGGAGTTGTCATCATTTTTTGAAAACGGATGACTCAGATGATTCTGCGTATGTATATACAGTTGCAGTCAGCAGTTTACATGCACTCATCATGAACGTGAGTGTCATGGCAATATTGGGTTTGCAATGAATTTTTGAGCGGATCTTTTTGTTTGCGGTATAATAATTGTCCAACATACATCTTTAATGAAATTTCACTTTTTTCCCCCACAAAATTTCCCAAAAATCCACACAGTGTCAGAAATATATACACAGCACACCTAATATTTGCTTAAATGTCCCTTAGCAAGTGTCACCATTAACAGATGCTTTTGGAAGCCATCAACAAGATTCTGGCAGATTTCTGGAAATTTGAAAAGTTTGCTTGGTAGCATTGCTAATGTTGAATTAAATTTGAAAAAAAAAATTAAGTTTGTTTCTTCAAGAGCTTGCATTTATTCTACTTTATCTATTTCACAACCAGCTTTAATGTGTGCTTGTGGAACATTGTCCTGTTGGAACACCTAGTTTTGTCCAACTTTCAACTGTCTAGCTGATGATTTGAGGTCATGCTGAATAATAATGCTACCACCACCATGCTTAACAGTTGGTATAGTGTTTTTCAAGTTGAACGCCTCACCTTTACTCCTCCAAACACAAGGCTCTTTCTTTGTCATGTGGCCAGCTGCATCTATTTTGGAGCATGGACCTCTTACATGGATTGTTGTTTTTGACAGGGAAACTGGTGCTCCAGCAGCTTTCAGGTCATGGCAGGCCTGTGTCTTGGTGGTTCATGGGTTGTTGTTAACCATCCGAATCACTTTCTTCTCAGCTGAATAACAGTAACTTATACTTACACACAATAACTGATCTTGGAATCTGCCGTTGTTAAGAAATGGCCCCAAAACACATTCCTGACTCGAATAAATCTATCATCCTCTTTCTCAGACATGCACTCAGCTCCATGGACTTTCACATTGTGCAGTGTGTTGGTCAATCTAGTGAGTACTGTCAAACTAATCCATTTTATATAAAGAGACATTTCATGAATTATGACTTATGGTCCCCTACCCAAACTCTGACAAATTAGTATTATAACTGTGTGTATGTCAATTTAATCAGTGTCATTTTCAGAAAACCTAAAAACATGTGTGTGTGTGTTTGTGTTTGTGAGTAAGGATACCTTATGACTGGCTGGATATGGCTCTGGTTCTGTTCCAGTCTGGACCATTTCCTCTGGAGGACATTGAAGATCTCACAATCTCTACCTGGGAAATCAAACACGGGGACACAGAATGTTCAATAATCATGTAGTTAACACAGAGAAACTGCAGTGCATTTATACTTCTAATGATTCCATGCAGCAGGTCAAAAACTATGACGCAACCACCAGTAAGTGAGGACCCTCCAGGTGCTAAATGAACTTGTATAGACGCAGACATACAGTACAGACCAAACGTTTGGACACACCTTCTCATTCAAAAAGTTTGGATTTGTATTATGGCAAGAAAAAAGCAGCTAAGTAAAGAAAAAACCGAGTGCCCATCATTACTTTAAGAAATGAAGGTCAGTCAGTCGGAAAAATTGGGAAAACTTTGAAAGTGTCCCCAAGTGCAGTCACTAAAACCATCAAGCATTACAAAGAAACTGGCTCACATGTGGACCGCCCCAGGAAAGGAAGACCAAGAGTCGCCTCTGCTGCGGAGGATAAGTTCATCCGAGTCACCAGCCTCAGAAATCGCAGGTTAACAGCAGCTCAGATCAGAGAGCAGGTCAATGCCACACAGAGTTCTAGCAGCAGACACGTCTCTAGAACAACTGTTAAGAGGAGACTGTGTGAATCAGGCCTTCATGGTAGAATATCTGCTAGGAAACCACTGCTAAGGACAGGCAACAAGCAGAAGAGACTTGTTTGGGCTAAAGAACACAATAAAGAACACAATAAAGAAAACTCTTTGAATGAGACGGTGTGTCCAAACTTTTGGTCTGTACTGTAAGTTGGATGGGATTTATCTTCAGATAGTCTGTTCGACACTCATCATGGCCAAGATGTGCTGATCTTTATTAGCAGTGCACAGCAATCATGGATTGTTGTTTTTGTAAGACATATAGAGGAATGTGATTGTAGAAACAACATGGACCTGTGTGCAATCTGGAAACAGCATGATCCACGGTTCAGCTGAGATGAACAATACTGTGATGGTTAGATATAAAAAGCTCATTGTTAAGCACTGTTTAAAAAGTCTGTTCCTCCATCAGATTTTTTTTTTTTTTTTTTTTAATGCACGGAACTGTATACGCATTGATGTGTGGATAGCAAATGAGCATGTAATGACTGTTGGAGAGATTTAAAAAGTTGTGGCCTGCTAAGCGCGCAATATACATCAGACTGTCTGTGGCAGAGCGTCTGGATCTGAAAGCCCAAACAGTGTTTATTTTTACCCGTAGATGCCCAAAGTGTGTTTACTTTTGTTTATTATTTATATTAGCTGCAGTGCCAGTATGTTGGGGAGAGTGAATGCTTCATCAGCATCTTCATCTGGCAAGGACGTATGATGGAAATACTGTGTGTATGTTTGGGTATGTGCGAGGTGGAGAGTGAGATGGGACAGAGACATGAGACTTTTGTTAAACTGTTTTGTCATTGATCTTCTCTTCACTAAATGGTAGAAACATTAAAATAGGCAGGGCTTTACCATCAGCCAGATGATGTCAGACAGCATTTATTTCTCAGTGGACATTCTGTGGTGTCTCTTTTTACCGTCTCGCCCTCATTTTAGTCTCCTATCTGTCCCGTTTCTCGCTGTTGACGTTATCACAATAAAGCGCACGGAGCATAAAAATAACACAAAGAGAATTCCAGAAGGCTCACAAACCTCAAGGAGCGTTCCTGAACACCCACAGGACACAGCCGCTGGAGGACGCAGTGCACACATTTACAGGCAGAGACGTCACTGAACCTTTGTATTTGAATCCATTCGTATAGTTATTAATACGAATGATGAGGCATTTCTGGACAGGCGTAAATGTTCCCTTCCGATTAGAAATGATTAGAAAACTGTGGTGTCGCTTCTTTTTGTCTTGTCTTTTTTTACCCATAGAAGCTGAGACAGTTGGCCTGCTCTGCTGTGGAATAACATGCAGCTTCATTTTCGTAGAGCCTATTCATGATTGACGAGCTAACCTCAGTACACAGGCACTGTAAGCTGAGGCCTACAGCAGGTTTCATTTGGTGTAAAGTGGAAGCGCTAATGCTAATGTACTAAATTAAGAGTTGTGCAAATATTTAGCACTTGCACAACTTTGACTCAATTATTCAATTTTATTTGCATCGTTCCTTTAACAGTTGATGTTGTCACAAAGCAGCTTTACTAAAAATCTTGATCCTGATATATATTTTCATTTGAAGATTAATAACTTTTATCAATTTGTCCCTAGTGAACAAGATGGTGGCGACCTCATTTGTGTGACCCATCCGCAGTTGAGTGATACAAGATAGTATTACAGTACCTTAAATCAATGTTGCTGTCATCGACTACCGAAGTGAAAGTGAAAATATTAGCGGAGGAACTGAAAATGCATTGTGACCTGGGGTTTTTGTATTGTTTACTAGAGGTTACCCGCGGCTCTGCCTGCATACAGATCCTAACGCAAGCGTTCCTGACTCCATTACCAGCGAATGGAGTGTGTGGTCAACAACTCGCTGCCGCTCCTCATGCCGCTCCAATGTTTCGTCTTAAATTTGCTGTGAGTGTTCATATACAGATATAACACTTACAGTAGATTTAAGTTTCCATCTATTAATGGCACTTTTTATGTTATAACTGTCTAACTCTATATAAGTCTATAAGTCTAATATAAGTCTAACTCTGTACTGTACTGGTACCTAAATTAATAGTAAAGTGCTATATAGCATATTTCCAAAAATGACATAATAAACACTCTACTCAGTGTAAATGGTTTAATGAACATGGCATTATTCATGCGGGTATCAGAGAACAGTGTGTGTATTTGCATGTGTGTGGGCATTTGGATAAGTAATGTGCATGGTGAAATCACGGTATTTAAAAAATGAGCTAAATGAGGCTAAATGTTTGCATGCTTGCTGCTTATATGGCATGTAGTTTTATAGTTGATAGTGAGAACATTAGCATAGTTAGTGTGTTATTAAACTCTGTGTGAGGCCGAATACAACAACTTAATTCTACTATTCTTTATAATATCACAGAACAGGTTTCTTTTCAAAGGAACATTAAAAGCAGATAACATGTTTAAAGGTCTATGTTTTAAAAAAAAATCTGTGCATATCTTAAAAAATCTTTCATTAGTTGTAAAAAAAAAATGCTGCCATAGCATTTTGATAACATGAGGCCAAATGAGCACCAAACCTCATTTTGTAGCATTTAGTACTAATTTAAGGACATTTTTATTAAACAACCCACCCACATGCCCATAAAATGCCAGACCTAAAAAAAAATTACTAATGCAATGGAAAGAATTTCCCATATGCTACCTAATCACTTGCATTTTTCCCACTTTGTTTAAAATTCATTCTATTCATTTATAGCTAGATTTAGCTGTAACATGGCCTGGGTGTGTGTACACGTGTGCATTTTCAAGTGTGTGGTCTTATCAGTCTGCTTTAATAGTCCTTAAAGAATTACCCCACTTAGCAAATTAGGTACATATGGTTGTGTGGAACTCTATGGTTTGAATTTCACTTTCTAGAGCTATTTTAGTATATAAGACTCATATTCAGCATTGAACTTGTATGTGTGCTTAGCTTGTGGTATATCATCTAATTCTATACTGATACATATCGCTACATCATAATGGATCCCCTCATAACACTTATAGTTTAATACATATTATCATTGCTAGAGAGGGATGCATACATACTAAAACAGAGATCGTCTGAGCACATCAACTGTAACTGTTGTAATTCTCATCTCAATTTCATCTCAAATTCAACAATCACAGCAGTAATAGTGGATTTTATTTTTAATTTTCTGTATGTGACCTGGCGGCACGGTGGTGTAGTGGTCAGCACTGCCGCCTTACACCTCCAGGGTCTGGGTTCGATCCCCGGCCAGGCTCGATTCCCATCTCTGTGTGCATGGAATTTGCATGTTCTCCCCGTGCTTGGTGGGTTTCCTCCGGGTACTCTGGTTTCCTCCCACATTCCAAAGACATGTAGGTTAGGTTAATTGGCATTCCCAGATTGCTCGTAGTGTGTGAATGAGTGTGTGAGTGTGTGTATGTGTGTGTGTGCCCTGCGATTGGCACCCTGTCCAGGGTATATCCTGCCTCGTGCCCTAAGTCTCCTGCGATAGGCTCCAGGCCCCCTGCGACCCTGAATACAGTATCGATTCTCGTCTCCGTGTGCATGTTCTCCTCCTGCATGGTCAGTTTCTGCAAGTTAGGCTATTTGGCCATAGTGTGTGAATAAGTGTGGGTATGTCTGTGCCCTGCGATGGATTGGTAGCCTGTCCAGAGTGTAACCCACCTCGTGCCCTAGGTCTACTGGGATAGGCTCCTGAATACAGGATAAAGCAGTATAGACGGTGAGTGAGTGAATGATCTGCCCTAGTGTTTATTTTGAGTTTCTCTTCTCAATAGCTAGAGATTTCTTTAAAAGGGGCTACAAATTTGGCTTGTCTCTCATGTTTTTTAATGCATTAGCAGTAATATTGAAACAGAGAGTCATGAGGTAAGTTAGGGTTAGGGTTGGTAAATGTAACACATTTGGTTGTTTGGTTGACTATCCCTTGACATCACTAACTGTTGATTTGGACTTTTGTGATAATTTTTATTTTTTTCAGATGAACTCATTTTTGTTTGGCATTTTGCTGCATAATGAATTTCTGTGTGAATTCCAGTTTGGCCTTTTTATTATGACTGCTGTAGAGTAGTTTACATCTTGTGGTAGGAACCCTATATTTCTGCCCTTGGGAGTTGGGAGTTGGGAGACCTTCACCCTGACCCTTTGGTGGTAGTTGGCGATGTCACTGAAAGTTGTTTAAGTTGCATTTTCTTCTCAGTTCTCACCTCATTTATGTAATCAACTGCTGTTGTTTTACTTGGCTAACATGTTCAGTGTCTGGTTGATAGCCAATTAGTGGTTTCTTTCTATTTCAGTACATTTCAAGTCAGTGTATTGGCCGTATCGATTGTCTTCAGAACTTCAAAATGGCTTGCATTTCTCCCATAGACAGCTTTCTGGACCTTTTCAACAACAAATTCAGCATTTGCAGGCAGAATTTAGGACTCAAAGCAAAATTCTAAGCAAAAATTCAGAGCTGTTAATTAATTTAAACAATTAATATGAAAGAGCATACGTGGGTAGTAACAAAAACATGTCAGTTGCGTGTTCCAGTATTTTTGACCACTTAAAAACGATGAGTTCAAGCTAAATGTGTTCTAAGTTGTTTAACGCATGTAAAATTAAATATTAGGGAAAAACACATTTTTCCTAAAAGACATATTCATTGCTAAATTAAAAGTTGGGTTTGAGATGAAGTCTGTCATGTACAATCACTGTCAGTCATCACAGACGAAATCTGGGACTTTTGGCTCTTTGTATGACTTTTTTTTTTTTTTTTTTACAAATGCTCAAATTACTTAAAATTTTAGAGAGATATATTTGTACAAATATATATTTGTATAAATATCTCTCACCAAAAATGTAAGTAAATCTTGACAAACAAATGGTAAAATATAGTATATTTGAGTTTTTTGTTAAAATTAAACTGGAATCCACCTATAAAATTATAGGTTAATCGTCTCATAACTGATTTATATGAATCTTACATGACTTGTGGGGGGGGGGGCCCCCCCCCCCCCCCCCCATCACAATATTCTTTCCAGTTGTGATGTTTAAGCCAGCAATTGCACACGTCTATAACTACAGGCTTCTGTGTTCAAACCACATGTCCATCCTCAGGGCTCAGTGCTTTGAATCGACCTACCAAACATCAGAGTGAAAATGTGAGTCACCTGGTAGGTAATAATGCGCTGTGCCATTACATACTTAGAATAAAAAAGACATCATTGTGTTTGTTGGACGCAGATAAACTGAATGTGGTGTTAGGAAAATGGCAGAGATTCACAAGACTTTCCCACAGCATGGAGAAAAAAGGTGTAGCCGCACTGATTTTTATTACTAGTACTAATAGGAGTACAGCACTCACTAATTGTATGATCAGTTTAATTACAATTAAAATGTATATTGTCCCTGCATGTGTATATTTCATACTATGTTTAAATGAACCTACTGTGATAACTAAATTTGAATTGTAAAAAATATTTTAAATGCATTAGCAACTCAGTATTTTTGAAATAAATAAACAAATAAATAAATAATTACTATGTTGACATCTAAAAATACACTGCGGGTAAAACGCTAACAGATTTACATATGCAACGAATACTTTTTTCAAATGCTTTGCACACCTGCAAGTGCACACGTTCTGAGCATAATAACAGAGTTTAGTCTCATGGCAAGATTCAATAAATAACATGATTACTGCTCATCTGACTCCACCAAACACATTCGTTGGATATTTCAAGAACCAAATTATTCAGTCTTTCCAAAAGTTAGCCACAACCCTCCCTTATTTCAAGTGAAAACACTTGAAAAGAAAGGAGCGAGGTCCCAGCAGCCCAAGTGCCTGCACACTGTCATGCCATGTGAGAGAGAAAGCAAAATCAAGCACTAACCAAGCTTACTGCAAGGTTTGTCATCACATTTCACAGCAGATCTGTGACCAGGGCCCAATAAAATCTCCAGGAAAGACAGTTTGATGACCAAGTGGATTCATTTACGGATGAAAAGGCTGCACTGTTGCATAAAACGCTCACCCCTGACTGTCATTCAGACACTGACACGCTCAGACTACCAAGCAGTATCGCTCCAACCAACCAAAGTGGAGCAAAATAAATTGCGAAAATTGACTTGAACTTGGAACAAAATCATCTCAAACTTTAAAACGGACTAAAATAACATAAACTCAAATAGTAGCACAGATCTCAAAACTTTAGGATTCTAGTCATTTGATCTACAGCACAACTCAATTCGATTATTATCACAGATCAAATCAAGCTGCGGTACAAATCAATTCAAACTTTAACACAGAATAACTAATATGAGCCCGAAGTTTAACACAGACTGACTCGCTCAAAACTTTGTCGGTGCACATCAGCTCAAACTGACTAATTCAATCTTTGGATTGAACTTTTATATCTATAGACCACGTCAATCTTTAGTAGAACTGAACTCAAACTTTAAAACAAACAAACAAAAAACTGAGTGCAAATCAACTCTAAGCGAGTTTGACTCAAACTTGTCCGTATATCAAGTTAAACTTTAACATAGACTTCCTCAAAGCTTAGATTTCTCTATCCATCTTACAGTAAATCTTCGCTACTTTAGAGATCTCCTGTACATTAAGAAAAACGAACTGGCGTATGAAGTGAATATTCAGAGAAGCGTTACAAGACGCGTTTTTCTCCTTTTCCTCACCTTCGCTGTTTCAGTTTGTCCTATATACAGTAAATACCAACATGGACCTAAATCTAATCTTATACACTGCAACTTTGTCTTGTGACCTCTTCTGTCCACGTTCACAGGACACATGATGTAAGGCTTGATAACCTCTTCATCTCTACGCAAAGTTTGTCGGGAAAAAAAAATACTAGGGATAAAAGTGATGAAATATCTTCTATACGTAATTAAATCGACCAGACATGACATTAAAAACATTAACCTTATAACCACCTAGTTTTGGGATCCCCTTACAGTATGTCACTTGTCGCAGCTCTGGCCACTCTGAGCCTGCACAGGAGCTCTGAGGGTGTGCTGTAGTGTCTGGCACCAGGACATTGGCAGAAGATCCTTTGGGTTGCACTAAACACATAAACACAAGTTAATCACCTTTCCATGAAAATTCTAATTCCCTGTTAACTTATCCCTAAAGAAAAATTTAAGTGGCTAATAATAATAATAATAACAATAATAATAATAAACTAGGTATTTCTCTTCCTTCTGTCATTTATTTCTCTCTGTGCTGATTCATGTATCGCCACAATTAAATGATTTATTACATTTATAATAGAGATGCACCAGATGCTCAGCCACTGACCGGAAAGGACTATTTTTCATCTTGATCAGCCGTGACCAATCAGCCTGGGACATAACCGGTTCTGGGCCAGGGCGCACAAGCTTCTGAGTGGTGCAACAGAAGTGCATTTTAGGCGTTACATAATGAAAAGTTGTGCATGTTAAAATGCATTTTTTGTGGGGGGGCTTTTTCACTCCAAACTCTGCGAGCGAACTGGTCATGAAACCCACTCATTAAACATGATCACACCAGTCTCAAAACCCCACGTACAACACCATGTACATTAGGCGCATGCTCAAGACTTTGGAGACATTTAAGACATTGCTGTTTCTTTAGAACTCTACAGATTGCACACTCTAAACTATTCACACACTGGCATCCCATGTGGTAGGAATGAATTATTTCCTAAATTTGTTCAGAAATAATGATCATGGTGGCTAGCAGAGATACATGCTGTTCAGAAAAAAAAATTGCTTTTAGTTTCATTTAATTTATGTTAAATGCTATACGCTTGTATTTGAAGGTATTTTGTATTGTTTAAATGCCGACCTTGGTTTTGTACATCTTACATTTATTACAACAGCTTTGATTTCTAAAGTTTTTCATGACAATTTTTTTAAGGTTCATGGTTTTAAAATCGGACGGAATTCATATTGAATCAGGATATTGATAAAATCATGATACGGAATCACAATATCGATTGAATCGACACCTAGGAATCGTGATCATATCATATAGGGTGGTGACTTGTGATTCCCATTCCTACTATTTACAGAGATTAGACAGATTAGTCTAGAGCTTTGTTGCCACTATATTAATATAAACTTATACAGTATAATGAAATATTATTCTACAATAAAATAAAACACCAGATATATTGCAAAATCAGAAAATAGAAATGCAAATTCTGACATTTGCATAAACATACATTCCAGCCAACCTAAGATAGTTTTTTGTGAAACTATAGACGGGTCTGGCGGGACACAGTACTGGAACGAAGGGAGAGCAGCTGCCTGCCAAAACTCGTATGAACAACCAGTCACAGAATCACTTTCAGCAAGAAACCACATCTGCTAACTTTAAAGAGCTCTTTGTCTCCTTTGGAATTCCTTCTAAGTTCAAGCTTCTGTCAACGTGCTGACAGGTTCATCACTCGCCTCACTGCTGATGACACAAGCTACAACACTACCTAGCTTCTAACACAAAGCTGAATCCCAAATCCCTCTCTAACCACTGACTTGGTCTCAGAGGAGGAGATTTACAGAACTGTTGCCATTATATTAATATAAACTTATACAGCATAATGAAATATTATTCTTCAATTAAATAAAACACCAGATTTTATATATATATATATATATATATATATATATATATATATATATATATATATATATATATATATTTTTTTTACAAATACCCCAAATAGCTCCAAAGCGTTAATATTACATAAGAGTAATTTATCAGTGCGTTTGGTTTAAATGCTAATTTTACCAAATTGTT
>JAAGKR010002160.1:0-29995 GCA_011419295.1 Clarias macrocephalus
TACAAAAACAACTAAAGGCTTTAATGTAACGAAAATTTGTCACTTTCATTACTGTGATGTGAGACCAGGAAGTTAATCCATAGATTAACTATGGGTGTATAATTCTGTGTATCTTTAAAGATGGAAATGTCATGTATTTTCTTCTTTTTAGTGTGCACTTTTTAGTGTGCACTTTTAGTTTTTACCATGATATTCCATGCCACCGGCACATTCTTTCACATGCATAATATGACTTCTATCTTTCTGTCCCAAACAGATCACTAAACCAAAGGACACAACTTCATACTGCGTGTCTCCTGTCTCCAGTGGCGTCGTGTATACGTTCAAAGTACAAAGAAGAATGTCAGAGAAATGTGGTGCTTCTGATATTTGGAATGACTGGAGTGATCCGGTGCAGTGGAATACACGCAAGCTTGCCAGTGTGTGCAGATGTTCACTTAATCAGTGTTTAAAATTGTCATTTTCATCTAGTCCTGCCCACAAACTTGCATTAATCATATTTCTTTCCAGCTGTAACGAATACATCACAGCCGCAGGTGTACTGGAATGTGTTGGGGTCTGTTCTGGGAGTAATTATCCTCGTCAGCCTTTCTTTGCTGTTGTACTATAGTGAACGGTAAGGCAGATGTACAAATTTACTCATATATTTATTAATGTTTTGGCTGCTGTTGTTTTTTTTCTTTTAAGTCTTGCCCTTGTTACTTGAAGGATTAAAGTTGTTTTCGTTCCTGTGGTACCTGACCCAAGCAAGAGCTTACAGGATTTATTTAAGAAATATAATGGCAATGTTGAGGTATCTATCTCCATAATGATTCTTTATTAAAGATTCTTAATTATTCTTTAATAACTAAATTTAAATCCCTTACACCATTTTCAATCCTTTTTCTTTCAGAGCTGGGTTTATATCTCCCGAGAGCTGAAGGACGCTTTCGAGCCTGATTACACAGAGTCTCCATGCGTTGTATGTGAACCAAGTCCCACTTTAAAGACTAAAACTGCGGATGCTCCTGTGAAGCAGCCTGCCTCTTAAACCCTACTGTACACATTTGTTGTTGTTAATGAGTCCAAGTCAACCAAAAGATTAAAATATATCTTTACTTTATTTGACTGATACTTTTATTGAAAGATACAAAGATCAGATTTCATAATTTTGATACTAAACATTAATTCTCCTTGTTCTGCCTGAATATTATCCAAGTAAATTTGGGCCTTGATGCAGGCGTGCTGTAGCAAAAACCTTTATGCCTGTTAGCACTAGGTTTTGCTTGGAAGTCTTTGAAAGGATTGATGTTTAAACAGATGTCGTCATGGGTACTTCCTTTTGAAAAAATAACTGAAGAGTGCTTGATTTTATTATTGTTATTATTATTATTACATTTTCATTTGGATGCTCAAGTGGTGCTATTACAACAGTGTGGGCTTTATTGCTAATTGGATTACTATTCAAATCAAATCTATTCTTGTAAGGAGAGTAGATAACATCCCACGCAGGAAGGTGCTGCTCTCATTTTATGCAATATAGCTTATAGTTTTAGATCAGACCTTAATTGCTGACAATCTGGTCCTAGTCTAACCTGCTTACAGCCTAAAAGGCGTTACTTACGTTTCTCCATGTAGAGATAATGTCTGTTCCTCAAACTAAACATAATAAAAATAATTTTTAATTTTCCCAGAAAGTTGATTCTAGTCATCAGAATAAATGCCAAATGCACAGCTAGTACTACTGATCTAAAGCAAACGTAACTACATTTTCAATCTCTAAATTTAATATGCACATATGATGTATGTTTCAAGTTGACCAACTAAGTATCTCGCTTGCCCTCCAGGAAACTGCTATGTACTGTACACAGAAAGTGAAAATAGTGGAGTTTACTTGTGTAGGTTGAAAGAGGTCTGCCATAAGATCTGTGGGTGGGGGGAATCCAAACATTTCTGTCCCAGCAAGTTACTGAAGAGTATTTTGGCCAGATGGAGAATGGAGTACTGGCAAAAACATGTTTGAGAAACATATATAAAGAATATTGGTGTTTTATTCAATAGTGATAAAGATGATGAGCAAATCAATACTGTGTTAAAAATGTATTTTATTTATTTATTTATTTATTTTGTTGTTGTTGATGATGATGATGATGATGATGATGATGATTTTAGAGATATGCAAAAACTTAAGCCCATTTTTTTAAGCCTATTGTTCCACTTAGGCAGCTATGGCACTTTGGGGTATGACACTGGGGGACCTGAGTGCTGCAGTGCTACTTGGGTTTCAAATAAGGGCCTCAATAGATCAGACTTGTTTGTCCAGCCAGCGCATTCCATGGATGCCCAGTCAGATTGAGATCTGGGGGATTTGGGGACTGGATCAACAATCTTGAACTCTTTGCCAGTTAAACTCCATATGCAAAAAGCTGTGGTGCACTGGGTGTTCTGGTGCCTTACTATCGTGGCCAGCATGAGGCAAAGGCAACTTTTTTCAATAATTTGGCTTTTCTGTGTGATTGGGCCAGACAGGCTAGCCCTTGGTCCCCACACAGATGAGCCTTGGGTGGCCATGACGCTGTCACTAGTTTATAGGTATATTACTGATAATCAGTGCTATTCAGTTTACCTGGTGGTGATGCTAATGTTGTAGGTGATTGGTGTATACCCTAATGTTTGAGCTATCAAAATATGCTTAATTCAATCAAAACATACATTATTTCTTATCAGTGCTCATCAATAAGTGTCAGTAATATGAAATGATGTAGGGAATTAATTCTGGTGTAATTAGAGCAACTGTTGTCCAATTAGGTCTGTGTTAAGTTAAAACTGCGGTTGGCACCTTCTTCAGCTGGGAGTTGCGTTTGGGGAGAGAGTGACTTCAGGCTTGCTGAAGCTGCGCATGATACAGCAGGGCATGAATTACGTTAGCTTCGGGTACATTTCAAATAAAGTAGCAAACTCCTGGGTTTACAGTTTATCATAAAATCTGTCAGTTAGCAAACTTGACTTTACAGTAACATTTAACATTAATTACGAACTTAAAATTAAAAACAGATTTATTTGAATCACATGAAGATGGAAACACTAGCATAAATAAAAAGAAAGTTTTAAGCTGTGAGCTAAAACACTGCATGAGCAATTGTCGCTCTCTCTTTTCTCCTTCCATTTTATTTATCTTAAATTTTCTTTTCTGGTTCTCTGACTTGAATTTTTTCATATGTGTTTATGCACTGGATTCAACACAGCATGGTGGTTCGATATCATGAGGAGGGCTGGACTGGACCATTCAAGCTAAAGTAGTGGGGAAGTACAGTTATCATCAGTATCAATATGAATCTCACATAGGTGTGAGAGTCACAAGATGAAGGACCACCTGAATATACATAAGACTGTCTCAGATGTGACTGGCTTTACGGAAAGCAGAAACATAGGTGTGTGAATTGTTTTTACCAGGTATGGAGAGTGCTACTTCTGTATAACTCTCAGCTTTACCAAGTGAGCTTCAGGGAATACTGTTGCTACAGTTAGCATGATATCATTTACAACCAACGTATGTTTTGATTCAAAGCCTAAACCTTTGAGATCGTTACCATCTTTTTGCAGTTTTGGACAATTTCATCCCTTTTTCAGTTTTTTTTTTCTTCAGATACATACACACACATATATACTGTAAGTAATGATTAACACTCTTACTGTTTACATGTTACTCTAAAAATCGTAAAAATTCTATCTATCTGTTCATCTACACCGCTTTATCCTGTACATCGGGAGACTTAGGGCATGCGGCAGGGTACACCCTGGACAGGGTGCCAGTTTATCGCAGGGCACACATACCACAGGGAATATGGAACATCAATTAGCATAATCTGCATGTCTTTGGACTGTGGGAGGAAACCCACCAAGCACGGGGAACACATGAAAACTCACATCCGTGCACACACACCCGAGGCAGGAATCGAACCCAGAACCTGGAGATGCAAGGCGACAATATCTTTGGAAGACCTAACTTTAGTGCTAGCCTCTATCTATCATACATCGTCCATAAATTTTGGAACAAAGATACTTTTTTGGCAGTTGGCCTTTGTATGTCACCATATTAATTTTGAAAGGAATGAAACACTCCACAGTGTGTGTGTGTGTGTGTGTGTGTGTGTGTGTGTGTGTGTGTGTGTGTGTGTGTGTGTGTGAAGTCAAGGCTTTCTGCTTTAATCAAGGGGTTTGACGAAAGTGTGGCATGAACAGTTCAGGAATTACAGCCATTTTCAAGTTCAAGTTCTTTTATTGTCATTTCAACCATATACCGTTCAGTACACAGAGAAACCAAGGTGCTACATACAACATAAATGAACAACAAAAAACGAACTAGCTAACTAAGAAACCTAATTAGCTGGCTAGCTGAGACAGGATTGACATATTAAGTTAACAGAAAAACTAAGAGACAACATAAAGTGCATGTGCAAATGTGCAACCAAGAGCGACAAAGTGACAATGTGACAACATGACATGTCAATACTTTGTGGTAATGAGGTAATGACTTGAGGTAGTGGCAGGAAAAACAGTAAGCAGTAAACATTCCTTATAAGTAGCAGCAAAGATAAAAATACATCGTGCAAAAAAAAAAACAAAAAAAGTAATGAATATTGTGCCTAAGAGCATTTAAAGGTTGGTGTGTATAATAGTTTGATGGTGGTTGATCAGTGTGTTTGCGCATGTGTTGATTTATCAGACCAGTCTCAATGTTTTGAGGCAGTTGAGTTAATCTGAGTGACTGGAGATGGAAAAAAGCGGTTACACAATCTGGACGTGTGTGCCTGAATGCTTCGGTACCTTTTTCCAGATGGCAGGAGGCTAAAGTGTGAGTGTGATGGGTGTGTCCAATCAGCCACAATGCTGGTGTCTTTGCGGATGCAGATGTCCTCGATAGAGGGAAAAGAGACCCTGATGGTCTTTTCTGCTGTCCTCACTGTCCTCTGTAGGTTCTTTCGGTCCGAGATGGCACAAATCCCAAACCATCCAGTAATGCAGCTGCCCTGGATGCTCTCAATAGTCCCTCTATATTAGATGGTAAGGATTGGTGGTGGAAGCTGGGTCTCCCTCAGCCTTCTCAGGAAGAAAAGACGCGATTAGGCTTTCTTGTGCAAGGAGCTGGTGTTCAGGGACCAGGTGAGTTTCTCCTCCAGGTGGACACCCAGGAATTTGGTGCTGTTGACAATCTCCACAGACGAGCCGTTGAGAGTGGTCGCTCCGTGTTCTACTGAAATCAAAAACCATCTCTTTTGTCTTATCAATGTTCAGAGACAGGTTGTTGTCTTTACACCAGTCCGTTAGCCTCTGCACTTTCTCTCTGTATGCTCTGTATGCATAAATCATGGGCCAAACTAACATAATTACAAACATAAGGACTGCCTTTAATACTTGGATGAAAGCAATGGAAAATCTTTTGCAGTCAGGAAACCCATGGACATGACCAATATTGATTTTCCTGCATTTATTATAAGATTTACTGCAGCTACCTTTAGCTGCTACTTGTTCTTTCTGCCTTCAGACTCTTTCTGCCTGCATTCTCTATTGGGTTGAGAGCAGATGACTGATTTGGTCAGTGAAAAATATACCATTTCTTTCCCTTGAGAAAAAATTGGGTAACTTCCATTGTATGTTTTGGGTCATTATCCATCTGCAATATGAAGCGGCATCCTGACAGTTTTGCTAAATCTGAGCAAAGTGTAGCTTTGAATTCATTCTGATACTTTTGTCAGTGGTGAGGTGTCATCAATAAACATCAGTGACCTGGGTCTGTTAGCAGCCATATACGCTTATGCCATAATACTGTCTCCACCATGTTTTACAGTGCAGTCATTCTAGTCAAAGCTAATTTTGTTTGTGTGAGTCTAAAGAATAGGGCAGTTTTCTAATAAAATCTAATCTGGCCTTTCTGTTCTAGATCGATACTAATGATTTGCACCTTGTAGTGAATCATCTGTATTTACTTTATAAAGCCTCCTCTTGACTGTAGACTTTGACAAGGGCAAAAGCTCCTCAAAGGTGGTATTCTTGACTTGGCTAGATTTTGTGAAAGAGTTCTTTTTCACCAGAATGGATAGAATTCTGGAGTCATCTACTTCAGTTGTCCTCTGTGGTCTTCCAGGCCTTTTGCTGTTGCTGAGTAACCAGTTAATTCCTTCTTTCTAAGACTCCAACTGCAACACAGTTTCCAACTGTGGTACTGGACATAATGGACATAATGCACATCCATCCATCCATCTAGGAACCTAGTCCAACCATGAAGGCCAATTCTCTTCTGTCTTATTTGTATGACTGTGGTAGGACTTCGGGTCAGCACTCACGTACACTACAGGCAATTTGGAAACGCCAGTTAGCCTAATCTGCATGCTTTTGGACTGTGGGAGATAACCGGAGGACCTGGAGGAAACCTACCAAGCACAGGGACAACATGAAAACTCCATGAGCATAGACCCGACGCAGGAATCAAACCCAGGCCCACCGCGCCGCCGTAGTGAACATCCAATGCTTAAAATAATAAAAAATCACAAATATGTAAAAATGTATCCATATATATTTGTGTTTGTTTGAATAACAGTGTAATATTTTTCCCAGCATGCCATTGTCACGACCTTTTGGAATTTATTTATGCAAAATTGAATCTGCATACTCCAGCAACACCAAGCTTAATAACATTATCAGCATTTTAACTGCTTTTAAAAAGACAGATGTTTAAAGAGTAAAAGGATAATTTGCCACATTTTCTTTAAACACTATATATTTTTTGCAAATAATGATTTTGATTGCCTGTTTTTTTTTTTTAATAAACAACCCAATTTTATCTACAATTTAAGTGATCTCCACTATTTTTTTTCTAACCAAGTGTTTCTGTGAAGTTGATGGCTCAGCACTATGCCTCCTGGCTTTAACAGTGCATGAAACAGTTCTTAACCCAGATCCAGTCATTTTAACCCTGTTCAATTGCTTTAACATTTCTCTTAGCTTATGGTATTATGATAATTTGTCCCTTCTGAAATGGTTACTTTTGCTGTCTCTGTAGAGTTTATAACAGCTGGTGTTGTAATCTTATGTCGTCTTCTAGTTGTTGATTATTGTCCTACAGCAGCTATTCCCAAAGCATCATATTCCTTTCAAACCACAGCAAAGTTTACCACTTACAAAGACATTCTATTGTTTTCTCATTTTATCACTACACATAGTTTTTGTGGAACATTTATGAAACAGGTTAGTGTCTGAGATTATTTCCTTATTATCTGCCTTAGATCATCCTTCACTATAGCACAGATTACTTGCTTGTTCTTCATTGAATAACAGCTATTTTTATTTTGTTTATCAAGTTTAGATCAAATGCCTGCGAACTAAAGGAACAATGATGTATTCAATTGAGTCCACTCACACACTCATCCGTCGTCTATCCCGCTTTATCCTGTATTCAGGGTCGCAGGTGGCCTGGAGCCTATCCCAGGAGACTTAGGGCATGAGATGGGGTTCACCCTGGACAGGGTGCCAGCTTATCACAGGGCACACACTACGGGCAATTTGGGAACCCACCAAGCACAGGGAGAACATGCAAACTCCATGCACACAGAGACAGGAATCGAGCCTGGCTGGGAATCGAACGCGGAGTCTAGAGGTGCAAGGTGACAGTGCCAACCACTACACCACCTTGCCACCTAATTGAGTCCATTCATACTTTAAATACCTGTGATTTGCAATGCAGTCGAAATACTGTCAAAGCCTCTGTTATAGGCAATTAATCAACAGCTTTTAAATTAATTACTGTTTATATGGAGATAAATCATCGGTGGCATGGAGAGACAGTAAAAAAGCAATTTGAACAACTATTTAAAATGTAGGATGTATTGCCTAGACAGAAATGATATAAAAAATGCCTAAAAATAGTAACATAGGCCCTTTAAATGTAGCTTTGTCATGACACGCATGCTAAATGGCATCACTTTGCCCTGTAGTGTCACTGTTACAGTCCACGACAAAGACAAGCTGACCCGCAGGCATCGTGTGCCAGGCTTCTACTGCACGTTCCTGTGATGTTTGCTTACATAAAACATGATGGTAGGTCATCTGTGATCCTCTCTATCTCTGTAGAAATGTATTTGAAACTAAGGCAATATGAAAAAAAAAACATTTCCTATAACATTTTTTTTTATTATAAAATGTGTATTTGAATATCTGTGTTTAGAGAACAAGGATTTCTTGGTCAACACAAGTTGCTCCATCATTTGCCTGCTGCAGTATTTGAGATTCAAGCTAGGATTACCTAAGTCGGGTAGGTATACACATTCAAAACATGTTGTTGGAGATTTTTCTCTTTTCGTTATAAACACACTTAAAGAACACACTTGAGCAATACAGCAGGAATGAGAGGATGAACATTTTTTTGTAGTAAGCAATAAACCAGTTCCTTATAGTTTTGAAAATAATACATATTCATAATTGTATAGAAAGATATATACAAGAGCTTTAACACCTAACACCAGCTTTAGCATGTAGTCCCCTACAACCTTAAACATACACTTTCATTTTCAGAGGGATTTTCAAGCAGAATTATTAAAAGAAAAGACACTGCTGACAGGAATATCATGTACTCTAATAGCAAAATTTCCGCGGCACATATCTGACCACAAATCACTCTTGGTAAAAGTAATTGATCTTGAAGTGAAGAAATGTGTAATGAGTCTCATCTTCACAGCTGACCTTGATGTAAATATTTCAAGCTTGCAGTTTACTCATACCTGCTGGTGTCTACTTACACCTGTGGCTCATCCAGCATTAATGTAGCACTCGTGTCATTAATGTTATTTGTTTCACGCTCTGCTTAATGAAAGGTGCGAAGAGACACAGGCTTGATACAATATCCCTAAAATGGGTTCCATTATAATCACCTGTTTTTGTGTGCGTGTGCATGTGTGTGTGTGTGTGTGTGTGTGTGTGTGTGCGTGTGCGTGTGCGTGTGTGTGTGTGTGCGCATGTGTTTCAGAGTTAGTAGATCTGTGTGATGAAATGGGGGCCTTGCTGTTCATGTTCAGACACCTCCAGGATTATGCCAGCCAAATATTAACCCCTCGCAACACTTATATAGTATGCACCATCAATCGTAAGTTATTTTTTAAAGATTTTTTTTCATTAAAAATTTTTTTTCACTATGCTAAAATAAAAAAAAGACCCCTCCTTATGCATTTTCTCCTCTTTACTCTAGGTGGTTCTGATGGAACATATGTCTCCATCACCCCCCATAAAGAAAATCCTGACACATCTCTACAAGGTAATATATTACAGAGAGTTAAATGCAATTCATATAATTGATTGCACAGATGCATTAATGATAAATTACAGTACTTACATTCAAAGGGCCCCTTTATTAGAAACACATGCTAATACTTGGTAGGAGCCTTGAATATTTGTGGCATGGATTCCACAAATCGCATAAGTGCTGCAGATTTAGTTTCATCCTGTGAATAGCATCCCAGGGCTGATCTGGTGACTATGGAGGCCATTGAAGAACACTGAACTCTTTCTATATTCATAGAAATCATTTGCGATCACTTGTACTTTATGTCATGGACCATTATCAGGGAATTACTCATTATAAGATGGTTAACTGAGGTTGAGTGACGCATGTGGAAAGCAACGATACTCGTAAACAGTAGTCTGTGGCATTCAGATGAAGGGGACCAATGTGTGTCAAGAATATATGTAAATCACCACCCAGCACCAGCCTAAAATTTTACCACAAGGCAGGTTGGGTTCTGTTGTAGCACGTCCTCTTTAAGGTATGCTTTTCAGCTCACCACTGATGTAGAGTATGAGCTTTTATTTCATTTCATCAGCTTGCATTCGTCTGACATTCTCTTTCGACCGCTCATATCAACAAGATGTTTCCACATGCAAAACTGGATTTGTTTGTTATTGTTATTATTTGCATTATTCTGTACAAACTATTGATACTATTGCCTATTAAGTTCCCAGAAGATTAATATTTTCTATCTGCATCCATGCGATGGTCAAAGTCACAATGGGTAACACTAACTGAGACACTGGTATCCTTATGATATTATGTATTGCACTTTTGCCGGCAGACTACATAATTGCATGAATAAGCAGGTGTGCAAGTGATTGTGTGTGTGTATATATATATATATATATATATATATATATATATATATATATATATATATATATATATATATGCTTGGATATTTATGGCACAAGCACTATTACATCATAGTGTGTGAAGGACCCTTTGTTCTTCTAAGGATTATTAATATTTTTATTAGGTTTGAAGACTTGATTAGGTTTGTTCTCCTTTCAGGAGTGCTCCAGAATCAGTTGGTCAGTCTAGAGCAGACTCGTCGTAAGAACCTTCATTTTGTGGCGAGCCGTAAAACATCAGTACGGATTGTGGCTCAGAAACAGCCTGTCAGACCTCGTAATCCCACAAACAGATGAGGTTTCTTGTCTCTGTGGTCATATTTTATTACTCCCTCCAGTCTCCTTCTAGAAAAGTCTCTTATTTTACCAAAATTCCCATCTAAAGGTTTCTTTTTATTTATTTATTTTTTTTGTAGAAATGACACAGATGATTTATTCTCTCTCTGTTCTTTTTTTAATTCAAATTAATTGTTCAACTTTATGTTCAAATGTAATAGTAAGTAGTTGCACCAAAACAAAATAGCAGTTTCAAACATAAAAAGTTTGAAAATACTTTTTACAGTGACATTAAATAGATGTTTAGTATTTGCCTGTTATGACTATATAATATGACTATATTGCAAGCTAATGTTTGTTTGCTGCCGACTCTTAGCAACCTAACAGCCTAAACTCCATTCACGGCATGCATTACTGCAGAGTTTAGCTTTCTACCTCATTTAAAAACACATCAAATTATATCTGATCATACTCAATATTTATATGGAGGGAATTTGGTATTGGGAAAGGCCAAACACGAATATCAATAGGCTTGTGTCTTACTCCAGGCCTGACACATCATTGATGTATAGAGTCTTACATAATAAGAACATTATAATTATAATTTATTAACCAAATTATAAAGTACATTATAATTATAATGTTATAATATTATAAAGGTAAAATTTTACTTGGACAGGGGCTCTCTCAAAACTAAACATAAAAAGGGGCCAATACTTATGTAAGCACGACTAACACTACACTCCCAGTCAAATGTTTGGAAACACCCTCTAATTCTACACTGTAAAACAATGCTGAAACCGTCCAAAATATGCAGTAATCACCTTGATATTGAGATGTGTCTGCTACAGTACGCTCTGTAGTCTGCTCTGTAAAGCCTTCATAATCTGAGGTGCTGTTAATTGGTGATTTTTGAGGCTGGTAACTCTAAATGAACGTTTATGCAGCAGAGGTAAGTTTTAGTCATGCTTTCCTGGTATGGTTTTCAGTTTCATTATGCTGCTTGATGGGTTTTGCAAATGCAAGAACCATTCCAGAACAGCTGACCTTTTTGTCCTAAAATAGCAACTAGCTGTTGTTGTTGGTACTTAATTATCTAATACCATAAGTATTATTTCAGCGTTTTAAAATCTCCAGTATTGTTCTAGAATGTAGAAAATAAATCCAAACTTGTGTCCAAACTTTTGACTGGTTCTGCCCCAGATCATAACACTCCCTTTTGAGGCAGAGTGATTTTCTTATGACCCCACAGCTGTTTAGTCCCAATCACATTGTGTGTGCGTGGAAATGCTCTTCTTAAACATAGCTTTTTTTTTTTTTTTTACTGTTGATTTTTACCATGCACCTTCACCAAGCATTTAAGTGATCTCCATTCATGATCTATTTCCTGAAAGCTTACAGGTTGTATGTAAATTAGGTCATTTAATTTGTTCAGACAGTTTAAACTCACCAATCCAGAGCATGTCAAATCAAATGATTGAAAATGGAAGAAACAATAAAAAATAGACTATATAAAAAAGAACTGCACAAACCCTAGGTAACGTCACCCAGGGTGAGGTTTTGAAGCTCAATTGTGGGAGCTGTGGTCGCTATCTTGGCAGATACTGACTCCATCTAAATCACAGTTAATCCATAAATGAGCAAATTGATAAAGCAAATGGAGCCTACCTGTTGGTTGAAAACCACCCACAGTACTTACCTCAGGTGTTACCACAAGCTAACTAGATTAGTTTTAGCTTTGCTAAAATGCTAATGTAGCTAATCTTAATTTATATGCTAACACTACAGTACATTGCATTTGACTAAACTCCATCAGATGACCCTACATGACATCCCATATGATCTCCTACATTTCCTGTGGTAAGTTAAATTACAACTAAATGTCAAATTCACTCATTGATTCCAGTTAGCTGATTAGCTTTGTGATGCATAGCAGAAAGCTAGCTCTTTGACCTGTAATTTAGCTGTCATTCAAACCATGCCCATAATTATGCATCATTTTATGGCTTAATTTTAACTGATGAGTTACATAGAAATTTAGCCCCGTACAGTGAGCATGAATGGGAAGTCTGGCTATGGAGGAAAAAAAAGTTTTGTTGCTGTTGTTGTTGTTGTTGTTACCGTACTGGGATGCAAACTTGTTTAGATCTGTTTTGCAGTTTGACATTTTAACCTGGGTGTCAATAGGGTATGACTCACTTTTGGTGCACTTTTGCACTTCTGCTTGAAACTAATTTTTCAGAATTTTATGTTGCCACTTGCATAGAAACATAGTTGAATGAACTGGAGTGGTGTACAGTAAGTGCCTCAAAAGCTTTTAAGTTCTTTTCAGATACTTTTTACAGTGACATTTGATGTTTAGTATTTGCCTGTTATGACTATTTTTCTAGTGTTCTTGCAAAAATGTTTGTTTGAGCCTAAACTCCATTCACGGCATGCATTACTGCAGAGTTTAACTTTCTACCTCATTTAAAAACATATCAGATTGTATCTGGTCATACTCAAGATTTATATGGAGAGAATTTTGTATAGGCCGAACACGAATATCAGTAGGCTTGTGTGTCACGCCAGGCCTGACACATCAAAGATGTATAGAGTCTTACATTATAAGAACATTATAATTATAATTTATTAACCAAATTATAAAGTACATTATAATTATAATGTTATAATATTATAAAGGTAAAATCTTACTTGGACTGGGGCTCTCTCAAAACTAACTAGCTTAACTAGCTAAGCATATGCAGTACCAAGTGTTACATATTCAATTCAATTCAATTACATTTTATTTATTAAACATATAATTAATAAAACCTAGCTTTGAGAAGAACATAAAAGCTTCAGTGGCAATTTTTTTTTATTCCAATCAACTCCTCTAACTTCTCCTTAATTCACCTAATATTCATGGCCAAGAGGATGGCTAAATGCTAGGTTTGACAACTTTTCTCAGGTCTACAGAAACAGACACTTTTGACCTAATATACATAAAATTTGTATTTCTAAGTTTAAAATTTTTAGGTTGTTTGTAGTTTTCAAGTCTTACCCCTAGCAAGTTGAAAATCAATGGAAATGTAATGTGTGTAAATGTGTTTTATGTTATACATTTTGTGACATATCTGTTCATATTCATGTACTTTTTTCAGCTTTCAAGCTTCATAAAAATATGAAAAGGTGTAAGGCCTATGAATACTTCTGTGAAGCACTGCATACACTGCATATAAAATGTATTAATTACTTTTAAATACACACATCTTCAACATATGAGAATATAGCATTGTGCTATCATGATGGAATTAGTAAAAATATATTGTAAAAAGAAATACATACAAAAATAAAAAAGAAAATGTTTGCTGGCACTCCTTCTATCCAGAATTGTTTTGAATTTTGAGGTGATAAAGATTTGAGGTCATAGAGAAAGTGAACAACAAAGTGTTATTACATATATTTTTACATTGAACATCACATGGTTGTTTCGTATCTGGAGCCCAACATTAAGTGGAATTGGACTGAAAATAAAGTAAGTATTAAATTATGTTAGTTGGCATCTAAATTGCTTTCCATACTAATTAAGGTTATTGGCCACATCATACTGATACACTAAAGATACTGCAGTCATGAAACAGTACAGTCCAATGCAGAGCACAAAAGCACAAAGATGCTAATGAAAGACAGAGGAAATGGTTTAATAGTTTTTTTTCATAATTAGTATTTTAAATGTTTCATGTTAAAATTCACTCCTCCATTGAGTTCTTTATGTAGTTTATACACGGTTCACACAAATCACATAAAAAATGCCAATTTATTCTAAATCATTTATTGCAAAAATAAAACATTTTAAAATCTAAGAATTTTCAAATCTATGCTACGTCTTTGTTCAAGTCTCTTTCATGGTACAAGCGTAATGCTTTTTGCAGTTTAAAGTTCACAGAGTTTTTGGAAAACATGTACTTTCTTATAAAAGGTTGTCCTTTTAATGTCACAGCTATAAAGTTGATAAAGGTGCAAGATATTTTCAAGGTGTATATGATTATATGACTTCTGAGCCTTTTCCTTGTTTTTAGCTAAATAGATTACATTAAAAGCTATCACTTTACCAAGCTTGTCCATGCTCTGAGTCCAAATGTCATATCCATAATGCTGGAATCTCCCTATTACTGTATGTGTTTGCCAGTCCATTTTATGTACAGTACCAGTCAAAAGTTTGGACATGAGTTTGGATTTATTTTTCTACATTTTAGAACAATACTGGATTTTTTCACAACTATGAAATAACACATACAGTAGAGCATTCGGTAATTAAAATGACAGTGAGAGTAACCAAATTGACAACAACATTGTTCGTTGTTATTTTAAGACATGAAGGTCAGCTGTTCTGGAAAAGTTCTTGCAAGAACATTGCAAGTATTTTCAAGTGCATTTGCAAAACCTGTCAAGCACTATGATGAAACTGACTCTCAAGAAGACCATCCCAGGAAAACAAGACCAAAACTGACCTCTGCTTGCAGAGGAAAAGGCCATTTAGAGTTACCAGCCTCTAAAATCTGCCATTTAACAGCACCTCAAATTAGAGCCGTTATGAAGGCTTTACTGAGTATACTGTAAGTAGGAGACACATCTCAATATCAACTGTTTAAAGGAGATTATTGCATATTTTTAATGCATTTCAGCATTGAAATAAAAATCAGGAAAGACCATGGAATTAGAAGGTGTGTCCAAGCTTTTGACTGATAGTGTGTCTTGATATGATGTCTATGGATTTGAGTTTTGCCAGTTATAAGGTGTGTAGGCGTAGTACTTGTTTTTCCAGTTGTTGTTCATTTAGGCCTTTTATCTCCATCCTCTATCTCACTCTACTTCTAAGCACCAGTAGACCTGCATTGACATTTAGTAACAGATGATGTCATTAAAGTCAGCTGTGATTGGTTTGTATGAATACCTGTTTGTTACCACGCTTTCACTCAAGCTGGGAGTAAATTGATGAAACACTCAAGGCGCACGTTTATATTTAGAAAGGTGTAGGCAAGGGTGTTGTGCCAACATTTATGCTCGTTTCCATATATGCTTAATTCTGCCAGCTTGAATGAGTAGATGTGGATTTAACATTTCAGGAAGGCAAAAGCCTTTTAGATAAAGAGCCTTATAGACATCTCCACCCACAGCTGATCCCTTATCTTATATTTCTGCCTTCTTTCTCACAGTCATGAATGTGGTTGTAATTTTCGGTAAGAACTCAGTCCTGAGTGTGGGAGCATTTTTGCTGCTCCAGACATATTTCTGCAAAGTGTGGGTGGAATGCAGCTGTGCAGCAGTGAGTGAAATGTCAGCGAGCATCTTTGTCTTTTGTGAGTGTGGTGATCATGTAGAACATTTTTTTCCCTCTGATCTTTCAAAACAAGTTGTTTGGTTTTATGAAATGTTGAAGTCTGGAAAGTGTAAAGGATGAAGTGGTGACTGACATGCTCAGTTAGATATCAGCAGTAAGCTGAAGTAGCACTTACACTGACCGAGTGGTAAAGTGGTTAGAACTTCTTTTTTTATGAAGGAAGTGAAAATTTTAAAAAAAGACACCATTGCAAAAAATTTTCCATAATGACCATAATACATGGTGTTGTCAATTCTTCTATTTGGGCATTAAATAGGGAAATATGCAAAAATAAGGAAGCTGATTTTTTTTTCTGTTTGATTTCTGAAAATGACCAGCATACAAATAACTAAATCCTGCTCTAAGTACTGTATACAAAAATATTATTACACTCACTTTCTTTCCTCAGTTAATGTCATATAACATACTGTATAATCTTCTTTGATTGTGTTTTCCTCACCGATTGCTATAAACATCAAATAACAAGCTGACCTAAAAGTAAAACAGTACATTTTCATTATTAGTAATATTATTATTATTATTATTAATAATAATAATCATAATAAATAATACAACCAGCAGATGTTGTATAGCCTTTATGCAGTACTGTGAAAAAAGACTAATTTCTTCTTATAAAATAATTTTTATTATTAATTAATTACATTTTGCAGATTAAATGAAAGAAATTAGAATAAATTAATTACTTTCAACAGGCTGCAAATTGCCTAAAGATAAAATAAAATAAAAAATAGGTTGTTAACAACCTCAGCAGCAACCTCATTTCCCCTTCCGTCTGTTCCCACCATTCAGCATTCAGCATCACCAGTATACTAATCATCGACCTGATGTTTCATTATCTGCACCTGTTTCTTACTGGTTCATGACTTAAGTTAGATTGCCTTTGTCCTCGGCTTGCTCATCAGGGATAATCTTATCATTTTGATTCATATACATTCACATTTCATATAAAATGTCAGTTGTTAAAAGCGCTATACAAATAAAATAAAATTGAATTGAATTCCTTTAACTCTTCCTTCAGGAAGCCTCAGGAGTACATTAAAAATATTAGACAGTCTGGCTCTTTGGAAGCAAAATATGAAAAGACTTTTGAACACCACTGTATATCTAAACTTGCCTATAAATCAAACATGATGTTCTGTAAAAAATAAAATAAAAATAACAACAACAATAATAATAATAACTGGCTAAATGTTGTCATAAAAGAAGAATAAAACACTTTGGGATATGCAGTAATATGAAATTAATAAGTATAGACGTAATATAATCATTTAATATAATTCTATCCATTGTCTATATTGCACAGCTTAGGGTCACAGGAGACATGAAACAGGGTACAGCAGGGCACAGGTACACACCCACACACCCAATCATTCACTATAGGCAATTTGGAATCTCCACTCAGCCTACACTGCATGTCTTTAAACTTTGGGAGAACACTGACCATGCACAAGAGAACATACTAACTTTATGCACACGGGCCAAAGATGAGATTCAAACAGGAACTCAGTGTGTGCTAACCGCTAAACTGCTGTCCCACCACAGTCATTTAATATACATATTAAATTAATGATCAAAATGGCTGTAAAGTTCCCTTTCAAAACTAGTCTTCAATGATATGCTGGGAGCTTGACAGAATACAAGTTCAGAGGATTGAGTATTCCTGAGAAGACTATATGTTTTGAATCTGCCTTGTTGTGAGCTTTGCTTCCTATTTTTGCCACCACTGGTTGCTGAACGCTGAGTCCTACAAAATATGAAAAATGAATCTCCTAATTATACACTGACTATACACTGTGTGTGTGTGTGTGTGTGTGTGTGTGTGTGTGTGTGTGTGTGTGTGTGTGTGTGTGTGTGTGTGCTCATAATGCCTGTCTATTAAAGAATGCTTTATTGAGTGAAGAGGACAGAGACACAAGTGCCCTCTCCCTGTGGAACCGAGTCCATGCACAGTGTGGGTGTGAGAGAGCAGAATTCTGAGCACAGGCCCTGTTCACTTCTCAGTACTTATAATTCAGTAACTAGCACTGTTAAGAGGCCCATTGCAGGGATGTTGCTGAATCGCTTACTTGTTCTGTGGCACAGACAGGGGATAAGGTCGGCGTTCATTTTGCTTCTGATTACAGCTCTTCCCTTTTTGTGTTTGACAAACACTAGATCATCCCATTTGCCTTCCCCAGAGGCATAGTCTCTCTCCTCTTATATTAATTGTGTTCATTCCATGAAGCTTCGAATCTATGCTATGTTCAGTCACTTCATAAAGGGCAAAATTGTTGATTTCTGCAGAACAAAATATGCTTCATTTTTGTCTATTATGTTTTAAACATGGTATATGAACCATATTATTCATTAAAAATTAATTCGTTAATGACTGTTTAATTCCATGTTTCATAATGTGCAATAGACCGAATATACTGTAAAGACAGGGAGTGGTTCCAGTGACAGTGAACTTTCTGCCATAATTAACCTTAATTACCCTGTAGCAATGACAATTTTGGCACATGTATGGTCTATTTTTATTCATATTCTTGTGCCATCCTTAAAATAAGGCACTTTTGGAAAAACACCTTCAATAACAAATAAAATCTGAGGGGAAGAGCACCAGTATGATGGAAAAGTTCATGAAGATATTGCTCTCAGAGGATAACGAATAATTGGTACTGTGTTAAACCTTTTTAAAAACCTTCATTGATAAAGCTGTCGACTTTAAAACGAGCACGCGTGAACTTGTAAACATGTCCTTAATGCAATGATTGAGGCTGTCTTATAAACAGTAATTGTGCAATTGTACGGTGAATGTCACAAGAATCTTGGGCTAGAGAAAACAAAAACAACTCCAGTTAAATAAGCAGAACTGAATGAAGCCCAGTTTGTAAGTTCTTTCCCTAAACAACGGCACTATTCATTCAGGGTCAGTGAAAAGACAGAATTAGCAGGGTAAGCAGAAAATAAGGAAAGGCCAAAGAGGCCTGTATTAAGAGTTCTTTGGGGAGCAGCCAGTGTGTTTTCATTAGGCACTTTTGTGACTTATAATACTGAGCAAGAAAACTAACTCATTCAATCATTATCTTCATTACAAATTAGTGACGATTTATATAAATCATGATTTTTTTTTCTTCTAAAATTCCAGTTTCAGTGTGTTCGCGTTACTTTTTTTTTACTACTTATACGGTTTGTACTGTTTACGTAAGGACCAAAGCCAATAAAAATAATCCAAAGGAATCAGTTATCTCTCTGCACTCCAGGCCTCCTAACTGATTCCCGCTTAAAACAATAATTCAATAATATTCCATAAATAAAGTAGATTACCCAATGCTAGTATTTTTTAAGCCTCGTTGGGGGATTGAATTGCAGATAAATATTAAGGCCTATCTCTAACGGAATCTGAGGCAAGGCCATTTTTAACTCTTTCATGCTTTTTATGCTTTATTTTCCCACATATTCTGTTTATTTAGATCTTCTCTATCTTAGATTTTTTTCTTCTTTTTTTAAAAAAGATTGAAGATTGGAGGAGCCATAAAGAAACTACCACCTTCATAATCATCAGGCTTTGAACAGATGTGCAAACCTCTATAAAAGCAGAAGTTTTGGCAGTTTACTGGTCTGGAGTATCCAGGTGTGTGCTAACACAATGCCAAGAGGGAAGGACATAAACAATGAGAAACATTTGTTGCAGCATATCAATCTGGAAAGGCTTATAAAATAATTTCTACACAAGACAGTTCACAAAACTGAATCTGAACAAAACATAAGACTTCTGGAACAGTGTAAACCAAACAGCATTCAGCAGAAACGTCTCATTCCCACTGTCAAGCACGGCAGTGGAGGGGTGATGACTTGGGCTTGTTTTTGCAGCCACGGGACCTCGGATACCAGGGTATTCTAGAGCAAATGTGAGGCCATCCGGCAGAAAAAGCATGGTTGAAATTGGGTCATGCAACAAGATAATGGTCCAAAACAGACCAATAAATCTACATCAGCATGGCTAAAAAAGAAAAGAATCAAGGTGAAGGTCATAGTGAAAGTCTAGACCTCAAAACTACTGAAATGCTGGGGTGGGACCTAATGAGAGCTGTGCATATCCCAAATTTCTCCAGGATTGGTTTTATCTTATCTTATCTTATCTTATCTTATCTTATCTTATCTTATCTTATCTTATCTCATCTTATGTGAATGGCCAAAACTCTCAATTAACTGAAGCAATGTTATAAAGAAGAATGGGTAAAAAGGTCTTACACAAAAATGTAAGAGACTGATAAAATCATACAGGAAACAATTACTTCAAATTATTGCTTTTAAAGGTGGATGTACAAGCTATTGAATCATAAAGGTACTTAGTACAGCCCATTTTTTTCTTTTCTTTTTGGGAGCATTTTAATTAAATCAACAATCCCACAGTGAAAAAAGAGTTATATGGTGCCTAATATTGAGACCCACTGAGGTCAGATGATTTTTATTATGTTCTTAGAATTAAAAGAATTGAAAAGAAAAAAGAATTAAAAGAGAGGGTTTTAACTTTAGAACGTGACAATATAAAGTAGATCTAAATTTTCATTCATTCATTATCTATACCAATTATTCTGTGTGGAGTCTGCAGCCTATACCAGGGAAACTTCAAGCACAACAGAAATTGTAGAGCACACACAACGACCAATTTGAATAAACCAATCGAGCTATTGTGCATGACTTTGCAGGACTGTGGGAGGAAACCAGAGAACCCAGAAGAGACCAAGCATCCATGCTCACAGGACCAGAATGGAAAGTGAACTGTGCTAAGGACTAAGCCACCATGATGTCACTGTCTAGATATTAAATACTAAAAGGTAAATGGATTTCCTATGTGTAAAGAAATAATATAACATAACATTAATGTGTTAAAAATGTCAAATATATACTGTATATAATATAGCAATTATTCTGTGTCGGGTCACGGGGGCCTGAAGCCTATCCCGGGGAACTCAAGGGACACCCTGGGGTGGGTGCCACCTCATCACTGGGCACAAGCATACACACTCACACACCCAATCTTACACTACGGGCTTGGAAACGCAGGCTACAGCACATGTCTTTGTACTGTGAGAGTAAACTGGAGAACCCGCTAAATAAACAAAAAGAAAAAAAAAATACACAATCCTTTAAAATGTAATTTGGTCATTCAAGTCTTCCATAAAAACACTTTATTCATTTTAATATAGTTAGCAAAGTTTGTCAGTGGCAGATAGTGTGTTTTCTCCCAGGATGACTAAATTACCAGGCCATAAAGTGAATGTACATTTTTATAAATCAATCTAATCTACCCTGTGCCAAGTATCTTTGTGGTTGTTCCCCTGAATTTGATATAGCTTGTTTGAAAACCCTTCATGAGCCAAGTCAGTCTCTGTTATAGCAGAAAAAGCACAAAAATGTGCAGTTTGCACACTGTTGTACTAAACTCTGTACAATCATCAGAAAATATGTTGCAAAATTATCTGTAACAATAAGCCACTCTGATTAAAGTTGTTTACTACAGAGAGCCAGAAATGAAAATATAACAATAAATGTCTTTTCTTAAATGAAAAAAATATTTGCATTCAAAAACTTCCAGAAAAGGAACCTCCTTTTAGAAAGGCAAGAGGGAAGTTAAAATATTTTACTAAAGCCAACAGAACATATGGGGTTTTTTTTCTTTTTTTTTTGGATGATAACTCTAAATGAAAATCTCCTCCAGAGCAGAGGTCAGTTTTGGTCTTGCTTTCCTGGGACGGACTTCTTAAGTGCCAGTTTCATCATGGTGCTTGATGGGTTTTGCAAATGCACTTGACAAGACTGTTCTTGCAAGAACTATTCCAGAACAGCTGACCTTCATGTCTTAAAATACCAACTGACTGTCGCTGTTGTTATTTAATCACCTAATGCCATACATTTCATAGTTTTGAAACTACAGTACTGTTCTAGATGTAGAAAATAAATCCACACTTCTGCCCCAACGTTTGACTGGTGTCTTAACGTACATCACTTCACATTGAAAAATAATCACCTGAAATTCTTTGGCAGTGTCTTTCTACAAAAGACATCAAATTGTGTTTTACACTCCTCAAGAAACAATCTTTTAAACAAGTTTCCCATCTTTTACAACTTAGAACCAAAAAACAGGTAGCATTAGCTTCCTAATCCTGGGTGACCTGACCTTTTCTAATTTGATTTTGAAAAAATATCCTCATTCACAACCCCATATATTTTTTATTCTGATTATATTAATATGCTCTTTAATTGTGATAATTTTTAAATGTCACTGTTTGTTTAAATATAAGTTAATCTTGGATAAACATTAATTGATTAACATGTAATTTCTTTGCACCCCTTTCAATTACAAACTGTCCCATATAGTTTCAAAAGTTATTAATATACCTAATGGTCCAGACTGGAGTGGACAATATTACTAGATCAGAAATGCATGTGCATGTTGTTTCACATTCAAAAGCTGGGATAAATAAGAAAAAATTATCTCCCTTTTCCAACTCATTGGGCTTACGGCAGTTTCCTTGAATCCTGGGTTATTGAAAAACCTTAAGATAGTATATCTTATTGAAGTTGGGTAAGATATGATCCTTCTGTGGAGAACCAATTATGGAAAGCTAAGGGATTTTGGTTGGATATACACACTGACTCTGAAAATGTGACCTTCTAAAATTGCTCACAAACCCATTTTCAGAGTTCAAACTACACTTTCCTGACAACTGATTTATCCAAGACCTGTTTATGATCCTGAATTTAACCTTACCTGGACCAATGGAGAATTTCTCTTTCTGTTGAGCTACTTTTGCTCCCCAGGAGATACCAAAGATCCTGAACCCTTCTGCCTTACAGACCTGCATGATTCACCCTGATGCGCTTCTGCCTGAAGGTCTTATCGCCTGAAAACCACTTGCTGCTGCTGGGGATGGTCCCACATGGACAGCCTGAAGATCAATGGGATTACAATGGATGGTACCACATAAAAATCGTACAGATAGCTTAGAACTGCAAATGTTATTTTAGCCTTAGGACTACAATTGCTATGATAAGGTTTTGCACTAGACAGCTGATAAATTTAACAAAATAGACTTCATGTTAAAATTGTACTAAAATCAGAAAAACTCATTTAGATTGCTCTGGTTTGACTTTTTTGACTTTATATCATACATTAATAGAAGGGAAAGTATTTTGAATCTATTATCACACTAATGAAGATGGTTCCCTTTTGCCCTGGTTCCTCTCAAGGGATCTTTTCCTTGCCACTGTCACTTCTGGCTTGCTCAATGGGGATAAATGTTTAATTTTCAAATATCTATCTGGAATTAACATAAAGCAAGAAACCCAGGGTTGGCTCAAACTAAAGCTAAAGTTGTTTAGGTAACAATATGTTCCTGTGTGCGTGTTGCTGTTTTGTCTAACAGACCCCTGGCCAGGACTTTATTAATGTATGGGCTTCACAGGGTTTGGGGTTATGACCCTGAGGCAGAGAGGGGCCTTACATTGTGCCATGATAAACACTGAGAAAAGGTACAATCTGTCTTGTGGTATGCAATTTTTTTTTCTGTGCCTGAATGTGGTGGTAAGGCAAGCATACGGGTGAGCATAGGAATCTGGTAAAGCTAAAAACTGTATAAATGCAAAAATAATGTGACCATTTAGATCATCTTCTTTCTGTATCCATGTTTGTCTAAATGCCCTTGACAGGACCTTAAATTGACGTAATCATGCAGCTTAGACTTTAGTTTCACACTGTCATGGCAAGCTCCAGTAACCATTACTGGCAGAACATTACCAGACCTCACAACCTTTACACATTTTACATAAAAGCTCCTTAGTCTAACATTGGAACACACAGAACAGCTAAAAGTCTCCATAATTTCAAAACTGTCAGATGTTTGGTCTCCACCAAGAAAAAACATGCAGCCCACACACTTTAGACTTAACTGTTAGGCTCTCCCTGTTGGTGTTAATATATTTATTATATCTTATTTCAGAGTCCAATAACACAAGTTACACTGTTTGGGAATAAATGAGACACTGATTATGTGGTTGTGCAGTTTCCCTCTGAGGAAAAAGGCTATCAAAAATGGCTTGTGGTGTTTGTAGAGCCCAACTCCTGAGTGTTTTCCTGTAAGAAAAATTAACTCATAACTCTCGAAACACGTCCTAAACACGCTCGTTAACTTGGTCTTGGTTCGTTTTTGTTTCATCAGAAGCTGAAGAAAAGCAGTTTTTTTTTTCAACAGAGGATACTTTTCTCGCCACATGATTGGCTGAGATCTCTTACAGCTGTAGGCCAAAAGCGTACATGCGGCCGTTGATTGGACGCTTGCCTTCAACACGCCTCCGAGTTGGTCCCACCCGTCTGGCACACTGATTGGTTGATCTCGTCCTCGCTGTGTCAGTCTATGCTTTTCACCCAGTAACACTGCGGCTAATGTCCGGACTTGTAACTACATTTCAGAGCAGCTTGGCTTTTGTTCGCGAGTTACTTTAAGCTCAGGAAAGACGGAGGGAGCCGTATTCATGCACTTACACCGAGGAAAATGATCATCTGTGATGTGCAAAATATGGATTATCGCTTTGGAACTCAGTGCCAGCGTGTCCGGACTCAGGTAGAGTCACTGTGTTGTGTACTTTAATCGTTTTATAGCTTTATATGTTTTTCTGACCTGCAGCTCAGAAAGATAAAGATGTCCTTGCAAGTTAACATTAGAATGAAATAATTAATTGATGCGTCTTATTCATTGATTCATTCAACGATCATTTTATGATTTAATTGTGAATGTGTGTGTTTCTTTAAATGTTAGTTCAGATCCTCAGCCCACAGTCAGCACTGTAGAACAGACTACACAACTAACACTGTTTAACATGCGTAACTACAAAAATATATCTCAATATCTAGCTTGCTCTGACAAAATCTAGGTAATCTTGATGTGTCTGGTTATTGTTAGCAAGCTGATGTTAGCTCGTAGCTGTTCAACCTAAAACTTCCCTTTGAGCAGAGCGACTTGAGGGGGCGTTTGTGTTAAGTTAGGCTAACCTTAGCTAACTAATTCAAACTAAAAAAACAAGCATTCATGCAGTCTTGGCTCCGTATAATCAGCCTTTTGGTTTGCAATGGTCATGAATAGAGTTTTAACACCCAGCTAGCTTTATATGAGCACCAGATCTCTCAGTCTGTTGTTGCTGATGGCTGTTTTCTAGGTAGCTGGAAGATGGCTAATCTTTTTGTTCACTGTGCTGCACAAAAGAGACACTACATGCTGTTAATGCTTTTTATGCACAACTCGTACGTAATAAAGGGTTTCACATTTTGAACCTGAATGTGCGTGCAATACTGAAAATGCCAAGAATCCTTTTTTTAAAATTGCATTTCCATATTCCTGCTCTAGCATGCACATATTATTATTATTATTATTATTATTATTATTATTATTATTATTCCTAAAGCAATTGAAAACAGCACTGGATTTTATTTGCATTTAATATTTTTACAGAAATGTAAAAAATAATAATAATAATAATAAATACTTGTACAAAAGATGATCGTTTTCTAGTTTGAATGAACATTGGCCTTATCCGAAGCTGTCTTGGACAATACAGATTAATAGCAAAATAGCAAGCTCAGACAATAAGAAGAACCTGATCAAATATTTCTGACATGTATCCATACTGTATCCATATGTTTATCTTCATAACGGTGTGTGTTGTGCGGCCCCTTTTTTGTTAGCATTTGTGTGCTGTGATGCTGATGCACTGCCAATCAAAGTTGTTTTTCTCCTCTGTTATCTGCTGTTCCGCTTCTGGCCATTAGAGGGCAGCGCGTGGAGAAAACTGCTTCAGAGTGTTATAAGGAACAATGGATGTACTGGTCTCTCTTTTCCTCCAGCTATCATTATTATTATTTTTTTTTTCCTTTATATGTGCTGTTTTTGAGGGTTGTCATTTTTAATGCAGCTTATGCTCACCTGCTATTCACTATCTTTACCACAAACCCGAGCAACAAGAGCGGCATTGTAACTTGGTGCAGAAGAGCATTTAAGTTGCATTATTATAAGAGACAAGGTCGTCCTTTTTCCCAATAGTAAGGTCATGTAGTCTTTAGTACAGGGTTTTTTTATTTTTATTTTTATTTTTTTTATTATAGCATAGACTGTACAGAAGATAAAAGAAAGATAGCAAGCACACTTGTGGCTTTGGGGATGTGTTCCTATTGGATGACACAATGTGTATTTCAGCCTTGGTGCAGTTCTATTTATTTGTTGTTTCAAGCAAGCAATAGAGTGTAAGAGTAAGGTACGATTAAGAAATAATCCATTAATTATATACTCATTTACACTGTGTAAATAAATAAACAAACAAATAAATAAATATCTACATACGTATGTGTTTGACTGCACGTAAATATCTGCGTCTGTATGTTGAAGGTATCCCAGCTGTCCGTGTGTGTGTGTGTGTGTGTGTGTGTGTGTGTGTGTGTGTGTGTGTGTGTGTGTGTGTGTGTGTGTGTGTGTGTTGCTGTCTTGGGTTTCGTCTAACCCCCAGAACATTGCAGCTGGTTGTTTTGTTCCCCTCCCTGGCTTCAGGTTGCCAAACCAAGAGTATTTCCACTGCAGCAAGAAGGATTTTTTTGTTTTTGTAACAGCACCAGGGACACTTGTGCGCGACAAGGACGGACCCCTCCCAGCACTCTGAGAAGGCAGATTGAATCTCACACAGCTCTTATTTTGTCCCGATGTCGGAGTCCCACACATTCTGTACCTCGTTTAGATGATTTTGGTAGTAGAGTAATTATTACGTTGTTATCTAAATATGTCTCTGCTCTCTCCTTATGTTCAATAGCCTCACTTTTTTTTTTTTTTTTTGCCAACTCTTCAGAACGATTAAGTTTCAGGCCTCTCTGAAGGATTCCAGCCGTGAACACATATTCATTTCTGTTTTTTTTTTTCTTCTGCTAAGCACAGTTTACAGTTTTATTCCTCACATTCGCACCATGTGTAAATCCATGACCTGGTTATGATCTAAATACAGGACCTGAACTGAGTTACGGCCTTGTTTTTCTCCCATTAGGGATTTTTTAAAATTTATTTTTCTTTTTTGCAAGTTACCATTCAAATTGGCTACATTTGAGCCTATTCAAATCTGCCCACTGTTTGGTTTATCCATGATACGTCAGGTGTAAACAGACTCGGATACCAGACGTACGAGTTCAGTCGGTCTTTGTTTACCTATGCAAGTAAACCAAATCCTGTGCTATTAATACTAACAGAAGTTATGCACATCGTTATTTGATGGAAGCGAGACATGAGATGGGAGACGAAGAAAAAAAAAAAAAAAACAAGTGTGATATTAGGTGAATTCTGGGCTCTCTCAATGCAAATCTGAAAGTACCAACTTCACTTTTACCTTCGAATAAACTTTAAAGGGACTTGCCAGGAGGATGTATGACTGGCTTCCTGTTTCATGTTGAGTGTCAGTAAGGGCATGTCTGTGCATGTTGGAGATGACCAGACAGGGCCACTTGAGACCTTATGGTGGTGACATTTGACACTAAACATATATGTTTATCACATTCTTTCCCCTATTTATTATTATTTTCCTCTTCTTTTTATTCGCTTGTGGGTTACGTGATTTCCTCACTCTTCTTCAGATTTTTCACTCACTATTAAGCCGTCACACACTATGGACGCGGCCTTTAAATATTTGGAGAGGAGCGGTACTGTGTTTTACGACGGGTGTATCCCTGAAATCCCTCTCGAATCTGTTATGTCAGTAAAATTTTTAGTCTTTTGTTATTGTACATGCAAAGATCTTTTATATGGTACGCAAAGATCTTGTAGAAATAACCTGAGGTAACTTATATATCCTGTTGGTAAACATGTTGCCTTCCATTGTGTCCTATAGGAAAAATAGGTGTCATGTGTTTTCCTTAGCATGCCTGTTTTTGTAGAGCATTTTCTCCAGGAAGTGCTGATTTGTCACTTCATTCTGAAGCCAAATTAGAAGCAAGCAGTGGTCAAGGTTAAAATGCTTATTAATAAAATTTGAGATGACATTTTAAAGGACGTGCGAGATGAGTAAAGCTTCTCGGGGATTAAGGTAAGTACTAAGTGATGACCACATGCGTATAAATACACAGATCGTTTATTCCATGTGAAGTGATCCAGGAGTTAACACACATGAAATCTTGTCCCGTTTGAATAGTACTTTATCCACTGTGAGGTATTCACAAGTCGTCCTGGATTAGTGTCCCGCCATGTCGGTTAGGCTTAGTATTTCTTTTATTTGTAGTATTGACAGTAATGTGTTTTACACAGTCCTGCAGATCTGTGAACTTCGTTCTTAGGACCTGTGATCGGAGAACGATTTAGCAGGAAAGTGCCCCCTGGAGAGTCCCCAAGAGAGACGAGTTAGAGCTGTTCTGGGAGTCTGAGGTCTGCATGTCGTAGCCCCGTTAACGGCTAGCTCAGTTACTGGTTTTCAGCCTCTAGCTTAATAGGGAATCTTTGAACGCTCGGGGATGCCGTATGTTTCAATTTCAGTCATGAAGGGGTTTTCCCAAGTGTGGTTATTTGTTAAGCGTCACGTATTGGGTTACAAGATTTGATACAGTACAGTGCCACACGTTTCTGTTTGGATTGCGCATGGAGAAAATTTCACACATGATTGCATCAGAAATTAAACCGTTTAATCATACAATGCGTTGCGTTGCTAATTGGACCGATTTTAAAAAAATATATCGAATGTCAGCCATGGTTTGCATTGGGATTGTTATTTACCACAGAAGTGTTAAACTATACCCCGCCTCGTTCGGCTTTTATGTCTTTTATCCAGGACTATTTGAGCAGTCAACCAGGATCGTTTATCAGATAAGCTTATAAAAATACCCATGGAGTTTACTCTATTAACAGTCGACCGGTTTGGCGATATGGTGGAATTTAAGAGACTTGCATTAAGGAGCAGTTATCCCCTGGCATGACCAAATGCAGATCCGTGTAATTAAATACCTCATCGAAAATGAGAATAAACGACAGCTGTGTTTAGATTTCTTGATTATGACCACGGTTAAATATTTTCAGCAGGCTTTCACGGCGCATGCGATGGTCACCTTTTAATAACTGCTAGCATGCTGGATTTCTGTTGCTTTATCTTGTATGTATTATGTTACCACTTCGGAAGTTTAAGTAGTAATTTCTTTGAGTGTTGATTTAATTGAAGTTAATTAACTTCACCATCAACAAGCTTGTGTGTTCGCGTGTCGTTCTTGAATGGATTTTATGCTTGTTGTTAAACCACTTTATGTTTCTTTGAAAAAGCAGCTTTCGAGAGAAGAAAGTGAGCTAGGGCTGCAGCTAATGATTTTTTAATTTAAAATTTTTTTTTTTAATTAGATGAAATCTAGCAATAGAATTTCAGTGGCCTTGTATAAAAAAAAATAAAAAAAAAAAAATATATATATATATATATATATATATATATATATATATATATATATATATATACAAAATGTATTAATAAATATAGAAATAAAACTTACACACAGGTTTGCCTTTTCATGAGACCCCAAAAAACCCTCTCAAACTAAAAACAGTGACGGTCTTTCTGTATAAATCTCTGAATAATATCAATTACATTCTTTTCAAAAGGCAAAATGTATCTCTGTGTCGTATAGTTTAAAAGCCCTAAACTGAATTCTGTTACACTTCAATCCACTGACAACATTTCACTTTCAGAAGCTTGCAGGGTTCTTCTTTTAAATTACTTTGGTGATTAATTGGCGCTTTTGGAGTTTAATTTCTAAGGTGGGATATACAACGTGTTTTCAAGTATTTTCCAACATTTCTGTGCATTTATCTATTTATTTCCTCTGTAGGAAGATTAGAAGAGGGCATACTGGCACACAAAGTCACGAAATGGCACATACCTCAGTTTTAAAGTCACAGTTCAGAAAAACTGAAACTGAAAACACATTTTTTTTGGAAAAGAATTTAACTAAACATAAACCCATAATTTCCTGATCACATAATCGGCACATAACTTTGTGTCTTAAAAATGAAGTTTCTACGTTGAGGTATCGGTGGCACAGTGGTTAGCACTGTGGTGTCACACCTTCAGGCTAGAGTGTTCGATTCCCACATAGTATCTGTGTACGTGGAGTTTGCATGTACCCCC
>JAAGKR010002160.1:30015-82795 GCA_011419295.1 Clarias macrocephalus
TGGTGTCACACCTTCTGTTTTTTTTGTTCGTTTCCCACATATTTTCTGTGTTCGTGGTTTTTGCATTTACCCCCCCCCCCCCCCCCCCCAAGTGCGTAGTGGGTTTTTCTTTGGGCACTCCAACTTCCTCGTACAGTCTGAAGACATGCAGATTTGGCAAATTCCAAAGTGCCGCGTGTATGTATTTTTTTTTTTCAACCTATTTGCCTCCTGGTGATGGCGCTGTTAATATTTCTGGACCATTCTTTCCCATAAATGTTTCCCACTTTTATGACATAAAATACCCCTGAAGCACTCAAGTTTGAGTTTTTTTTTTGTGATATCACATCATGAGTGTGCACAGCATCTGAAATATACAAAGTAACTCTTCTTACTTCTAAAAGAGTTATACGGTCTATACAAGCATTGGCTTCAGATTAATCAACATACAGACACATTTGTGTGTTAAATTTAAAACACGCCGCTGCCTAGTTTTTAGCTGCCTAGCATGTTGCTAACAAAACTCCAACATCCAGTTCCCCCACTCTATTTGACGAACACACTGGAGCCAGAAATGACGTAATTCCTCGCGGAATTCAGTGCATATAATAACATGCTGAATTACTTTATAGCTAAATAAACTTATTTTATACCTGTAGGAAGTCCATAATACCAGGACTGATTATTTGAATAATTTGCTGCAAGTCCTTACCGACGTGCTGCATAATACATTTATTTGAATTAACCAAATTAATTGTGAAAATTGCCCAGTGCTAGTTAAAGCGTAGACTATATTCACACCCAAACGTCACAAATTTTTACATAATAAAATATTTTTATTCAATAATTTGTTTTTGGTAGGATGCACCTTATTAAAAGCAAGCAAACTTTCCAGAATGTAATTTGTTTATGTACATGTTATTTGATTCTTTCTTTAGAACAGCAGGCTTTCTCACTCCCTCACTTTTCCTGTGTAATTTAATAAAACTTGGGCACATAAAAAAGTGCATGCGAGTTTCCTTTTTTTTTCTTCTTTCTTTTTTTTCATTACCACATTCTAGACTGAGTGACTAAGAACCGGATGACGTACTCTCACAGGTGCACGCTAATCGGCACATTCTTCGTGGATACTCTTAGAATCGTTCAGGTCTGTTTTCATTAATCAGTGCTGATTCCCAGAAAAGCCGAGCATCGATTAGATATATCGAGCAGCCGATTGCTTGAGCCGCCTGCTAAGATGAAAGCAATTACAGTGTGGTTAAATATTTAAAATACAGAGTCATTTTTTTCCTTTTGCGCCATTCGGGCTGGTGTGTTAGATTTGCAGGCACAGCATGACCCTGTAGATAGACACCTGCACTTCGGTGTGTTGACACAGAAAACCCGCCGTCGCCTATCTTGGTTGATTAATACACAGTTTGGTTAGGGATATGGGCAGAGCTGGAATTCACTACAAACATATACATGTAGGCTAAGAGTGTTTGTTTCTCTCTCCTCTACGCGTCAGGGTGGCAGCTGATGCCTGAGCGAGTGTGAGAGTGTCACTGCTTTGTTGCTTGTTGTCTCTTGCGCAAGGGTGCCATTTTGCTCTTATCTGTCCAACTGCTATCCCAGCTGTCTCACTCAGATATTTATAACCGCCTTATTCTGGTGACTTGGCCTCTGCTTTATGGAGAGGGAAAACATCAGCACTTGTTTGGCCGTCTGTACTCTGGTCTGTGTGCTGGTGAGGCTTAGGGCTTGGAATTTACACCAGTTAATGAGATTTACACGCGACCTCTGTAAATTCCTCCACAAGCATCTGAATATGAGTTCGTAGTTAATGTATCGAGTAGAGCTGTTTGGAAAAACAACACTGTCAGTTATATTGAGGTTAACACGGGCACATGCAAACACACACGCACACAGATAGTCATAGATAGATACACACACACACACACACACACACACACACACACACACACACACACACGTATAGCTACTATATACACTTACAAATATACAGTTTATACACTTATGCTTATGTGTGTGTGTATTTGTGTATGTATATATATATATATATATATATATAAAATGTATGTGTGTGTTTTTTTTTTTTGTTTGTTTGTTTCCCCCAGATCAGTTCACGCACCTCAGCGCCAAGCAAGTAGTACCTTGTTGTTATTCTCAAGTAGCGCAGCTCATTGGGACAACAAGAAAATCTGACCTTATTTTCTTGCGTGGTCTACATTTTATTTTGAAATTGTGAAAAGGCCTGAAATTTTGACACTGTGCCTGGCACCATTGCACAACCATCGGTTTTAAAATCCAGAACGTGATGGTGTTGCTTGTTAGGCCAGCTGTTACACCAACACAAGAGCAAGCTTTATTACCACAGTTCTACATTTTAAAACCTTCCACAGTTTTATGTTATCTGGCCGTCATTAGTGTATGTACTCTTGTCGAAAATCTCAGTGCAAACACGACGCTTGCACATCAGCTACATAATCGGACATGGCTCTTCTCTTTAATCCGCGCGTGTACCTGACGTGACGAAGACAACGTTTTTGTCGTCTGGGAAGAACTTGTATTGGCTAAGAGCTGACTCAGCCTTTTTGGTTTTTAACAGGAACGTGCGCGTTAGGAGACGAGTCTTTCAACTACTACGCTGTGACTCAGTTCTCTATAAGCCTTGCTGCAAGAGCATACAGGAAAACCTACGTGATGGTGCACATGTGTGAGTTTAGTCAGAAGCTGTGCTGCTTCTCTCCCCCCCTCCCTGTGTGTAACTGACCTCCTTCCCACCATGACTGCTTGTCAGCCTGGCCTGCTGAGCAGCGGTTTACTCGAAGGAATAACTGCTGCCAGCGCTGCTGTGCTTTTGGCACAGAGACATTTGGCTGTGGGAGGCCTCACTCTCTCCTGTTTCCCATACCAGGAAAGGGAGGCATGACCCATTTTCGTTTCAGTAATAATAACTTGTATCACAACTGTTGCAGTAGTTTCCATAGATGAAACCGGTTATATTTACTTCACCTCAGTAGATTAGTGAGGGCATGCGTGTGTTGGTGTGTTCATGTATACACAGATAGGAGAACCTGAAAGAGGTTGCATGGCGGATTGTTACTCATCCGTCCATTCAGTCAAGCACTAACCTTATCCTTTATTACGCTCTTCCACACTGATATAATAAGAAACGTTTGCCAAAGACTAACTTTTCAGAGCACTGCTGTAATTACACGTTTTTGGCTCAGACTCTAAAGACCTGATGATTTTTAGCCAAGGAAGTGCTGCCTGTTCATGTTTTCAGCTGGACACCAGTCTGGCTTACGTCTTAAAGATTAAAAACTCCAGACTAACAGGCCTCTCTCTAACTGCGCAATATTTTTCTCTGTCTGCCTGCATGCCTTCCGGACGCGCTGCAGAGTCCTTTTGTTCTTTCGTCCCCTTCCTTTCTTTATCCTACTTTTTTTTTTCCCCCTTTCTTTTGGCTAAAGAATTATTTAGAGTTCTGCTGATAGGGTTATTGGTATTTTCTTTCACCCTTTCTTTCAGGAGTTCAGCTGATTCATGCTGTTTAGCCAGGGTTATATTTATACTTCTGTCGTGCAGGTCCAGTTCAGTAAAATATGCTGTAATACATGTGAATTGAGGATCGTTGTATGTTTAACATACTTTATAGTGAAATGCCGATACAGGATCTGGATGAATTGCATCAAAAACACTGAAATGTTTCTCTATTTACTAGTACTTTTACAAAAATACATGTTCATTTTCGATCTGCCACCTCTTCTCTTTGCAGGTGGTGAAGGTAAGCTCTGATAAGGACGTTTCCTCTCCATTGTGCATGAAGGCTCTGGCCAGCAGGGGGCGCCTGGACACAGTATCGCAGCAAATGGCCTCCCATCCACAGTATTTAGAGAGCTTCCTGCGCACGCAGCACTACATCCTTAACATGGACGGCCCTCTGCCCCATCACTACCGCCACTACATAGCCATCATGGTACGGAATGAAGCAAGTGTTCATATTTAAGGGAGGGAATTTGTCAGTAAATGTCCCTGTAAGACAGAGCAAGTGAAATGATTTATGTGATTGGGAGATGAGCGAAAATAAACGTACAGTACCAGTTAAAGATTTGGATACAATTTTGGATTTATTTTCTAAATTCTAGGACAATACTGGAGATTTCAAAACTATGAAATACCTCGTATGGCGTTAGGCAACGACAACAATCAGCTCTTATTTTAAGACATGAAGGTCAGCTGTTCTGCAATAGTTCTTCATCAAGCACCGTGATGAAACTGGCTCTCATGAAGACCATCCCAGCAAAACAAGACCGAAACTTAATTCTGCTGCAGAGGAAAAGTTGACTCAGAGACGCATCAGATTAGATAGCGTCTCAATATCAACGAGATTATTGCAGATTTTTGGACGCCTTCATAATCGCTTTATTACATAGAAATAAATAACGCTTGGGAAAGACCAAGGTGTGTCCAAACTTCTGACTGGTAGTGTGTGTGTAATAGTATTACGAAGGTGATGGGACTCTTGCTATGTTCACTTATGTGTAGTCACTTTTCCACATTGATCTCAAAACCTAATCCACCTAACGTGACTGTTTCAGGCTGCAGCACGGCATCACTGCAGCTACCTTGTGTCTCTGCACTCTGCCTTGTTCTTGCGGGTGGGGGGAGACCCGGTGTGGCTGCAAGGGCTCGAGTCTGCACCACCTCGCCTCCAGCAGCTCGACCACATAAACAAAGTGCTCGCTCACCAGCCCTGGCTCATCTCTCGCTCTCACATTCAGGTACGGTCGATGTTCCAGTACTGAAAGTAAGGACACTGTGTATTGTGTGTCTGGGGTTGCACCTTGATCTGTGTCATGGGTAATAAAGTGTGCATTGTACTCTAGTAGAGCAATACACAGATAATTGAGTGATTGTATGTAGTAATGTTTTATTGTGGACAAAATGAGCGTGCTTGGATCTGTTCCTGAAAGTTATGCCACAGCGTGGCTGTGCTGATCTTGGACTTGGGCTGTCTCCGCAGGCTTTGCTGAAGTCCGGCGAGCAGTGCTGGTCTCTGGCTGAGCTGGTCCAGGCTGTGGTTCTGCTGGCTCATTGCCATGCGCTCTGCAGCTTCGTGTTCGGCTCTGAGCAGGACACGCAAACGGGCCCCAGGGCACCGCACGGAACGCCCCCGGGCTACTGCCTCTGCGATGCTGCCAATGGCAACGCCACCTTCCCACCTCGCAGGAGGGTAAGTGTTTAAAGTGCTCGCCTCACCCACACACAGCTTTCTGTCATTAACTTGGCCTTGAGTCTCTGGCACTGAAGCTCTGTTGTATCACATTTGGTGAAAACTGCCAGGGATTCTTAAAGTCTTTGAACATTTTTAAAAATCTTTTCAGATCAGAGCAATGCGCTAAACACACTCACCTTTTGTACGGCTTTGTGGGAGCCACCTGAAAACATTGCTCTTTCTTTTTCTCGGATTGCTTCCAGCAGTCAGATCAAACTCTAAATGCTATTCAGCAAGCAGTAAAGCCAATTCACTGAAGGGGAAATGAAGCAGGATGTGAAAGAAACACATTTCCTTCTGGTAGCACTTGCTTTTGCTTCGCGCTGATTATAATCTAGGTGACTTTGACCTGTGAAAGTCTTGCGTGCCAATCTCGGAAACAAAAAAAATGGAGACAGCTAGGGTTTTGTGGTAGAATTCGGTTTTCCTGTCTGCCGCTGAGGACGTTCCTTCTTAGAAGTGTCCTTGTCCTTGTTTACCCTAACACCAGTTCACACTTTAACTCGACGCTTGCTGCTTTGGCTGGAAAGTCTAGAAAAATATCGGATTTTATGTGACTCATTGAATGTAATTGAGGCTTACACACTTGTTATTGTGCTGTTTGCGTGTTTTACTTACTGGCTCGTGTGAATAGTCAATTTTTCCTGGAAAGGGAAAGATCTTAAACCTTCACCATGCACTTGATCTCCATAAGTAGCGAGCAGCAGATTATCGGTATCTCCCATGAACCCTTGTTCAGTGCACAAGCAACAGGCTTGTATTTGTGTACTGTATGCTAAATGTAAAGGTTTATATGTCTTACGGTGGCTTTTCTGTTGCGACACAGTCTCTAGACTCGAGTTGTGACCTGGCGTGCCTACGGGATGGAATCCACAAGTCACAGGAGGAGAAGGAGCGAAAAGGACACCCGGTCCTCCAGTCGTACGCCCTCCTGCACATAGGTAAAGCCGCGTGTCCTGGTTCACCATCAGACGCGCCAGAGGAGAAATGCTCTCGCGTCTCCGTCACTCATACACGTCCCCTTCCTCTTTTCCGATTTTAGACATGGATGAGGATGAAGAAGAAGAGATGATGTGTTCGACAGATCCCTCCCGCTTTGTCAAGGACCCTGATTTCGGCTACCAGGAATTCGCCCGGCAGGAGGAAGACCATTTCCAAGTATTGCGAGTGCAGGTGAGACCGTGCCACCAGATTAATTTCTGAAATGGCAGCTGCTCAGTCGCACCCTACACTTCATCTTAACGAGAAACTTTGTACTTAAAGGTCTTCTGGATTGTTAGTCACTTTTTTTTCTTTATTTTTTTTTACTGATCCAAAATGCCGCAGTGTGGTTTTACTTAGAGGAAGAAGAAGCCTGTAGTGTTCGCAGCCTTCCCTTTCAGCTCATTCTGTGTGTGTGTGTGTGTGTGTGTGGTGTGTTTGTGTGTGTGTGTGTGTGTGTGTAGGACTACTCGTGGGAGGACCACGGTTTCTCCCTGGTAAACCGTCTCTACTCAGACATCGGGCACTTGTTAGATGAGCGGTTCCGCAGCGTGGCCTCGTTACCGTCCCCGCGCAACCCGGACCTCAAGCGAGCCATCTGGAACTACATCCATTGCAGCTATGGAATTCGGTACAGTGACCATACAGTTTATTCTTACTTAGGGATGCTCGCAGCCTCTGATTCGGAGCTAAGAAAAGTTAAACCACTTCTTTCTTTCTTCTCTGTGGTTCAGGGTATTTTATAGAGAAACCTATAGACATTTGGGGCTGGGAGAATAAATCATAAAACATATCACTGCTGGAATATAATATAGTGCTCTACAGGGTATATCTGCACTCTCACATCAGTCATGGTGAGAGTAGATCATCCCGGGTGTCTGAGCTCATGCAAGCAGAAGTGGTGGATAGCGCTTTCTTCCGTGTGTGTTGCACATGAGTCCCCATCATCGTATGAGAATCAGTTCAGAAAGATGCGGTGACGTGTTTTGGAGGAAGCATGTGATGGTCTTCATCCCTCTCTTGTTTGTAGAGGTCAGCTTGATGTGTCCTAACAGAGAGACAGGTGGCAACTGGACACGGAAAAAAAAGAATCCGTTTTTATGTCAGGATTTATTGACTTAATCTCCTTGTGTGTGTTTTGTTTAACAGGTACGATGATTATGATTATGGGGAAGTGAACCAGCTGCTGGAACGTGGACTGAAGCTTTATATTAAGGCTGTGGCCTGCTATCCTGACTCCACTAAGAATCTTTTGTGCCCTCTGCCTATGGTTTCTCTCAAGCCCTCAGAAAAGGTAAGGCTTCAAGGAATCAAATTTCATTCATCAACTATTTATACTCGAGTGCATCTGATCGGTCAGGTTGATCTCTGACAGCAGTGCGAATCGCAGATTCTGTTAATGTGCTCGCTTTAATACGTGTAATAATACATTTCTATGTAACTCCTTCACAGGGACACGACTGATAGACGGCATACGTAATCTTAGGCTAATAATAAACATGTGGGCAAGAAAACAACACGATTAACCAAAGCAAGATGTGTAATCAGTGTGTCGTAGTTTTCTGCTAAAATGAATAAAAGACTTCAAGATGTCTCAGATAATAGAAACAGTACAGAGGATTTTACACTTTACAGTTACTTTGGAAAAAAAAAAGTTTGTCTTGTTAACTTTTAAGTGCGAAAGAAAAGGGGGGGGGGGGGTGGTGATGGTTTATAGCTTGTCTCGTAAGTGATGAGCTTGTCTTGCGGACGTTCCACAACTTGAAATGGTTTAAAAGCATGACTTGTCAATACTCGTCCTGAACTCCTGAAGAAATTTGGCAACAAGGACGTGTCATTATAAGAAATAAAATCAGCTTCAAACGGATATTTTATTCCTTATGTGACAGTTTATTTCAAAAGAAAATTTTTTTTTTTTAATGTCCTAGTTTTACTAAACCGGACGTCTCTTGATCTGTTTATGATGGAAACGTATCTGAAGTTGATATAAAAAGAATAAGCATTACTGATGCAGTGGCTTTGTTTTGCACAGGTACACGTGAACCTGCTGGTGATGGAGGCACGGCTGCAGGCTGAGCTGCTCTACGCTCTCCGAGCAATCACTCAGTACATGATCGCCTAAGACATCGAGGCTCACGCGAGGGGGGGGAGGGGGGGGGGGAGGAGTTGCACAGTCACTTATGGTACAAAAAAAAAAAAAAAAAAAAAAAAACCCTGACGAGGGACAACGGGGAAAGGAAATGGGTGGTCAAAAAAGATGGAGAGGACTTGTGAAGAGCAATATTTCTTCTCCATATCTTTTTTTTTTTCCCTCAAACAAAAGGTACTGCTGTGAAGTGTCTTCGAGGCGATCCTTGAAGACAGAAACAATCTTTCTTTCTTTCTGTCTCACTTTTTTTGCATGTTGTTCCCTTTATTACTTTCTATGTACGTGTGTGTGAGTGTGTTTTCTACTCTTCAGTTTGAATATCATTTTTTTCCCCTAGATTGTTCATGTGCAATTATCTTTATTCTGTTCTTTGTGTTGTTGAGATTGTTTTTATTGTTTTGTTGCTTTGCCTGTTGCTCCTCTGTTGACTGATAGTCAGGAAAGGAGAAAGAACCTGTCGGTTTCAATTCTAGAGTATTGAACGGTGCAGCAAGAGAAGAAAAAAAAAAAGAAAAAGAAAAAGCAGATGACTCAACTTCTCCTGAAATCGAAGGCAGTGTTTACTGAAGCTGAGACGAACAGACGAATGTTGATGAAGTTCAACTTTTTTTTTTTTCATTCGAGTTTAAGCTTAGAACAAAACACCAGATGATATAGGAAAAAACTAAAAAAGTTTCATGGCTGTAACTTTGTTTTAATGGCACTTTTAAGATTTGAGTAAATGTACTTGGGCACAAACATTTACAACATCTGACTGATTTAATAAAAATAGCTTGTGCTTCAGTTGACTCTGGTTAAAATGCCAGTTGTGCTGCTGGTTGCTGTTGGTGTGAAGAGTACAGATATCTCACACACAGGTTTGTGGTTTAGAAGAATCTAGCAGCACTTTTAAACCAATTGGCGTAATTGTTTTAGGAATTTTACTGCAAAACTGAGCTCATGTTGTAGCCTACACTCCACCCAAAATTGTATTTTTAATGTTGCTTCTCTAGTCAAATGAAGGACAACTTTTTTTTTTCCTTCCTCGTTGATTTATCTGCAAAACTATTTCGGTGATCCTTTGTCATCTGTGATACTTTATAATGCGAAGAAGGTCAAAAATCAGGCCTGCTGTGATGCTTCCTGTAACTGACCTGCACAACTTGTTTCCTTGCACTGGACTATTTTGCACAGAACTGCATAAAGTGACCTGCATTGCCTCCGAGCAGCTGGAATAGTTATTGGAACAAACGTCCCAGTGAGGCCTCCGTTCACTGGCACCAAACAGATGCCATACTTACTGCAAAAGTTTTGGTTGTGGAAAAGGCCAAGCGTTACTAGTTAAAGCCATGATAGTATTGTATTGGTGCAGAAGTGTTGCTTGTGTAGGGTACAGGTGGCAAAGAAAGATAAGAAAGATGGGCACCAACGTCGTTTTATTTATTTTTAAACATATTGCATTACTATGTCACTATGGCTATGTTCAGACGTGGTGTAATATTTCCTCCCCCCCCCCCCTTTTCCCCTCCTCTCTCATCTGATTGGTCAGTTGCAATTGGACAGCATATTGATCAGAAGTGTAAAATTTCTATGATGCATTCTTGTACTTGTGATTTTACAAAATTATCAAACATGAGCACCTGTTTAAACATAGCCAGTGAGCATTGTTGTTGATTGATAGTTTTTGTGTTGGAAGGGAAATGGAGGTGGGACAAGATGGCCGACATGAGTGCTGAATCTCAACTTTTTATCTAATGCAGCACTGTGGGACTATCGGGGAATTGACCAGTCACATATCAGAGTGGAAAAACAATGATTGATTACATCTAATGCTAAACGTTTGGACTGACTTGTTTGATTTATAAACTTTGTATAGTAAAGAATCTCCACTGTGTGTTCAGCTAAGCGCTGGACTCTGTGAAGCGATGGAGATCGTTAAGTGCAGTGCCTTTTTAGTTTTAAACCAGTAAGGCAAGCATTGACCGGTGATGTCGCTGCGACACTGGAGGTGCATTTAAAGCATGCTGGATTCGACCCTGTTCGGTAGCCCGGTCCGGGCGGTTGTCTACACGCAGCATCTTCCTGAGCAGTAGGATGGAGCAGGGACACTGGTTTGCTTCACATGCCTGGCCAATCCCCAGCACAATCAAGCTGTTCCACGTTGTTATGGAGCTACTGTGCTGTCATTCGCCTGCCATCAGCATGTCCGTATCGGTTCCTCACTCACTGCCTTCTTCTGTGACATCAAATAAGCAGCAGTGGACTGTTTCATCATTTGGCTTTCCTTCTGAACCTTTGTGGAGACTAAAAGACTGAACAAGTGTGGCTTTAGCCAAGTTGTATAATATTTACCACGTAAATGTAGAGATGTTTAAAAAAAAGAACAGAAAAAAAATTCAAAACAAGGAAAATTAAGCAAAAAAAATCTTTTTTTTCCCGTGAAATAAGAACTTATTTTTTCTATAAAGATATGCTATACCACTTGTGTCTGTTGTTATTGTTGTTATTTCCACCAAATTCTAATGTACATATTAGACCAGGTTACTTTTGGCACAAAGTGAGTGGGGGTTATTCCTGTGCAATCTTCTGCTGCAGCTCCATAGATTACCCTCAAATCTGTCCTGCCGCACTTCCGCCATCTAGTGGCAAGTTATTGTTATTATTATTTTTTTGTTTGCCATTCTGTTCCCTGAAATGGAAGCCTTGAATAAGTAGACGCCAATAGACACCATTCAGCTTCAGGTTTCTTTGATTCACACACAAATCATTATTTGATCATACGGCATTAAGTACCTTTTGTCTGTTTGTACCTAAAAAAAAGAAAAAATATATGTTTATTTAAAACAGGCTCCAGTCGCTGGCCACTTTAATAGGAACACATGCCAATTATGTGGCAGCAACACAAACCTGTACATGCAGATTCAGGGCAAGAGCTTCACTACATGTTCATATCAAACATCAGAATGTGGTTGAGTTCGTACTGAATGATGCAGAGACAAAAATCATCCAGTGAGCAGTAGTTCTGTAGATGGTTGATGAGATGATTGTCCAAGAGCTCAAATGGCCAGACTGGACATTTGAACTGAAAGGAAGGGTACGGTCACTAAAATTGTGTTGTTAATAATAATAATAATAAAAACATCGGAGAGCATACAACATACTGGACTTTGAGGCAAACGAGCTACAACATCAGAAAAAGATCTACAGTAGGATTCCACTCCAGATCCCGTCTGCCAAATACAGGAATCTACAGTTGCGGCACAATCTTAGTGAAACTACACTGTATGAACATGACTTCTGCTGATCTCATTCACCTTCAGGTTAAATGTGTTCTGCGATGCTTTTCTGCTCACCGTCGTCATTTGTGTCACTACAGACTTCATGTTCTGGTCATTCTCTTTTGAATTCTATCAACGACAAGCAATTTGTGTGCTCAGAAATGCAACTTAGTGGATGGTTTTGTTTTCACACCCATCTATATAAACTGCATGGACGGTTCTGTTTAGTCCCAAGAACATTAATTTTTTTTTAAAGGATACAAAAAGTCCTGGTTTGACTTGCACCGCATATACTTGGAGCATTCAAGTCAAACCGGGACTTTTTGTTGCTTGATTTTTTTTTTTTTTTGAGAAATATAATTTGTTTAAAAAATAATTTCCAGCCAAAAACAAAAAACAAGCAAAACTATTTCATTGACTCACCTTTTACCTATAGACAGCTACAAAAAGGAATCTGGATGTTGATTCAAAGCTCCTTTGAATTCCAAAGTGTACAGAGCTCTACTTTCAGCTCAGATTCAATCAAATGATGCAAAACTGATAGGCGGTGCTTTACAGTACACAAAATCCACGGCACAAGCAACCCAAGGCAAATTAATGAAATGTTCCATCAGAGAGTCAGTCACCTGCCCTCAACCCAGTGGAGCAAAACTGAAGGTGGATGCAGTCAAAGCACCCCAAGGGAGGAAACTCAGCATTGGGTAACAATCGCGTGTTCCAGAACTTAATCACTAAACTTCTTGAATTAAAGATGGCAGGCTACACTTTAAATAACATCTTGATTGCTTCATTGTAAATCTGTTGTGATGGTGAAGAAATGCAGTGATACGAAAACCAGGCCACTGTCCCAAAATTTATGGACCTGACTTTGGAAGCATATAAGAAGCTTGGAATTACGGTTCAGTTCATCGACTCATGAACAGTCTTTTGAAATGAATATTAAATCACTACTATTGTTCCAAACCTGTAAAAGATAATTGCTGTTAATAAACTGGTTTAGAAATACATGATCAGAAACACAAGAGGGCAGCTGGGTTAAACTGATTAAGTTTATTTCAGATATTCTTGACTGGTTTCACAGTCACCTCTGGCTAACAATAATAAAGTAAGAAGAGCAGGGGAAAAGGAAAAAAAAAAACACATTGATCAATATAAAGCAATGAATGAAATACACAAATAGTGAACTGGCTAAACACTCACCAAACTTTTATACCCCCTTTCCCCAAAAGCAACATCAAAAACCTATCCACAAACAAATAGAAATAGTGTTTTATCAACTGGGTTATGCATCAGACCTTTTCAGGAGTACAGGGAAGGAAACGATAAGAAACGAATATTAAACATGAGGATGCATGGGACAGAGGTCTGATCTGAGGTCAAGATATTTAAACTCCTGTAAAAGGTTTCAAGCTCCGTCTATTGGGAATTCAATCTCGTCGGCTTTCAATCGAAAGCTGGTAGTCCTCTCTACTTTTAATAGGAATCGAAACTTGAGAACTAGTTTTGACACAAGGTTGAGTTTCACTTTTTCGTGCTATGTTTTTTTTTTCTTATTTAAGTTGGATCACATTTATGAGCATTTTTGCAAATATTCACAATGGGATCTTTATCAGTGTAGAAAAGACAATGTGCAAAATTTATTTCAGCACTCCAGCCTACTTCTCTAAGCCTTGCCTGCTGGTTCATTCTCAACTCCTTTACAAGATTTTACCATAAACATCCAGACACTGTCACATGTCAAACTTCAGAGGAACAAAGCACAGCCCAAAAAGACAAGAGCAGCAATGTAAACGCTTCGTAGAAATACAGATAAGGATTAAAAAAAGTAACACTGTTTGCTTTTTTTTTGTTTTTTTTTATAAAAAAGGACTCATTTCAAGAAATGTACATAATCTCTGTCAAGAACCTCTTTCAGTGTCTAATCTCTCATTTCTGCTTCTAAAAACTTACTTGGAATCTACAAAAGTAACGAGTGTTTGACGATTAATAAAGATGAATTTATCTTTTATGGTCTATATTTATAAAATGTGCTGCATAAAATAAAGGCCATTAAATCTAAATATGGCCGCCTTTATCGTGTCTAGCACCAACTGACGGGAGACAACCACTCTCTGCAAGAACAGAGCGCTTCAACAGTTAGTTTAATATTCTGATATACTTGTATTATTACCGTTAAATGTTGAATAATATCCAGCTCGAAAACCAAAAGTTCAAGCTACATAAACAAATGGAAAAAAAAAACTACATAATTTCTACACAAACAGCTCAAAGAAGAAAAAGAAAGCGTAGGGAGATACATGGTTTGTTCTACAGCAACATGCTAGTGTTTGTTGGCAGTTTATAACTTTTTTTTTTTTATAACAAAATTCGGTGAATGCACACTTTACACAAGCTCTTATTTTCAAGTGGAGCATAAGCTATACTTCTGTAATGTTAAAACATTTCCATTGATGGCTGAGTGGCTTTTATAAAATCATGATTATCTTACCGCTTCCATCAGGAAGGTTTTTTAATCAATATTATTGATTTAATTAACATTACTACTGTTTTATTAAAACCCTGAGAGTTAAACTTTGCATCATCATCATCATCATCATCATCATCATCATCCTGTTCTGCCAGTTTTTTTTAGATGCATTATAAATTGCCTGGCAAAGTGATACAGCTCAGTACTTCATTCTCCTTTAAAAAAAAAAAAATGCTCCAAATTTAGTAACGAATTACACGGCAAGTTCTAATTTGCAAGGCGTTATACTGTTATGACTTATAACCCATTTACTCGCCATAAAAAGTTTCCATATATAAAAGCTGCAATACTTTCCTCTCAAGCCATCCCAGTCTCTCTCTTCTTAGTGTTCCTGTGGTTATCTATAAAATCTACATGCATTTCATCTTTTACAAAAATAAAAGATTACATAGAAAATGACCGTTAAAAATAGTTTCTGTACTTTGAAGAGGGTACTTTCTGATTAGTATGAATATTTGTCATAATATAGCGCCGATCTAAATCAATCAATATAATTAGTCAGTATACATCATTTTGTTTCCTTTTAACAAATCCATACAAAAGATAGTTAGTACTAAATAAGAAAAAGTCAATCACTGAGAAAAGTACGACTTTTGCCTCTTCCTGTACTGCTGTACAGAATTCTATAGAATAAGGGCACCTCATATATCATATATAGCATTGTTGAATAATCAGTTTCATCCTTGGAATGAAATTATTCGATATTGTTTTTGATTGTTTTCTCTCTATCTCTGCTAAATTTAACTGTAAGTACTTAAAATGTCATACACATCTCTCTCACACACACACACACACACACACACATGCACACATTTACACACACACACACACACACACACACACACACACACACACACACACACACACACACACACACACACAAAAACCCTTCAAATATTATATCCCGCAAATGGGCATGCTGATACAACACAATGCCGTTCAGTTTGACAGAGTTGGCAAAGTGGTAAAAACCATAGAAATCCGACCAAAAAAATTCTATGGTAGAAATCAAAATGCCCTGTGTATAATCACATTTCTTCATACTGTTAACAATTTAATCAATATTAAATTCTCACTCACTGATCAGTCCATACTCTTTAGGACACAAGGGGGGGAGGGGGAGAGAAAAAAAAAAAAAAAGAAAAACACCTTCCTGAGTAGAGTCATCATAAAAGCTAACCTAAAAGCATTACTTATAGTGACAATAATCAATATCAACCTCCTCAAGATATTTTGCCTCTGATGCAAAAATATGAGCACACTTCGTACCACACTGAGTGTGTACTACTTGAGCGCAGCATGTGTCCACATATTCGTTACGTTCCGGGCTCACTGGGACAGTCCTCGTTTAAAACGCTGAAGATGATTATACGATGTCAAGTCTGTGCCCCAACTAATTGATCAATATATCGCTGCTTGATTTTGCATGATTTTCACTCCAATCATTTGTTTAGCTGGTGACCAAGAGAAAAGGATCCTCAAGTATCAGTATAAAGTTTGATCCTCCAGGCCAAGTCAGCTGTCTTTACATCTAGGGAAGGTACCATCTCAGCCCTTTACTACTTTGGTATTAGTAATAGGCATTATTGTAATAAACTTGATTAGTAGTTTATTAATTGTGCTTCACTGTTATTTTCTTCTCTTAATTTTCCTAGTCAACATCTCTGAACAGAAAACAGCAAAGTTCCAACAGTTTGCTTTTCTTCAAGACATCATCTAATGGGTCTGGCGTTTAACAGCTGACTTCCCTGTGTGTATTGGCACTTGTGTATGGTTTGTTTTTGTGATCAAAAAAGTTGCCAAAACGTCTTAAAAATTTGGCTAACGTCTGTATATTCAGCCAAAGCGGTTGTGAGGTACAATGGTGAATGTGGAGGCAAAAAAACAAAACAAAAACTGAAGGGGTGACAATTTAATTAATGCACCATATGAGATTCCATATATGGATTAGGGTTGACCTGCAAGAACAAAACAAAACAGAATGATATTGGATGTTGAACATGAAATTGGATAATAATTTAAAAGTGCATTAGACAAAATTCTAATATTTATGGTCGTACCTGCTCATATACTTTAGCAGAATTAGCTCGGCACCCAGTTGTGAGATGAGCTCTGTGTGGTGGCTGGCCCAGGGTAATTTTGCCCACCTGGTGCAATGGGGTCAAAGTTGAAGTCAATCAACTCTCCATCCATAAGGTCACTGTTAATGATGTAATCAACATCACAGTCCAGGTTCTCTGTAAACATTTCAATATCCAAGTCTGTGGGCAGACGATCGTGAGAGGGCAGAAAGCAAGGTTGTGTTCCATATTGGTTTATTCCCTGAAGACCTCCACTCCCGGCTGCAGAAGGGACAGCTCCATGTTGAAGAAGACCTCCACCTGGCATTTGATTCTGGGTCTTCATGGGCGGCAGTTGTGAGAGATCCTGTCCCATACCGGGCAGCACCATGCCAAAGTTCATTTGAGAGTGCTGTTGGTGTTGCTGGGGTTGTAGCTGGGATTGAGGCTGAAGGGTCATTTGTGGCACTGGGCTAGTATCCATATTCTTGCCCAACGTCATTTGACCAGGCTTGGCCTGGTTGCCAGAAATGGGGTCTCCGAGACCCAAAAGATTAACACCTCCCTGGCTAGGCATCAGAGGGTCCACTTGAGTCATCAAGATATCAGCTGGTGGGGGTGAGTCAGAGGTGAGGAGTGCCTCAAGACTGGACGGCACATGGCTGCTGAAACCACCTCGGGTTCCTGGACCCGGCAGTGGGTTAAAGAGGGAGTTTCCAAAGTTTGAAATATTTGTATTGGGCTCCCCGGGCTGTTGAACAGAACTTGGTGATCCTTGCTGGGATGGTCCTTGAGATCCCTTCACTGGCTGGAGCTGACAAAAAGATGTAAAATTAGACCCACGGGGCAAAAGGGTAGACGCAGAAGGCAGTGGAGTAGGAGGTGCTTGAGGTGCTGTGCTGGGGCTTGCACTGCCTTGCTGTGCTGTCATTAAGGTAAGCCCATCAATAAGGTCAAGTTCTTCCATTAGAGTTTCAGCTAATGTAGGTGGAAGACTGCTCGTGGGATACCCACTCAGAAGTCCATCTTCTGGCAAGTCATCTTCATCTTCTTTCACTGGGGGAATCGGAGAGTGCCTGCCACTCAAAGTGCTGGCATTTGAACTGGTGCGTGGTCTAAAACTTGTCCACATGTCTTGGTCGTCCAAGCTACGTGATGATGGGCTGTTACTGCTCACTCCCCACTTTCCAAACTGTCCAGGAGGTCCAGGACTGTCTGCACTCCCTGCCCCAGGCACACTCTCACCCTGCATAGTACTGCCAGGACCACCAACACCCCCTGCTGCTGCTTGTTTCTTGGTCTGCTTTGCCCGCATGCGACTTTTCAGCAATTTAGTACTATTGTCCATGGAGGCAGCACGGCGTCGTGGGGATTTCCCGGTCTTACCACCTTCAGGATTAAGCATCCACCAAGAGCTCTTTCCAGTGGATTCGTTGTGCACTCTCAAAAACTTGTTGTGCAGGGACAAATTGTGACGAATTGAGTTCTAGGTGAAAGCAAAAAAACACACACGCGCACACACATACACACGCGCACACACACACAATAAAAAAATATGAGGTGATTATTCCTGACACAGAGCTAATGTAGAGATCAAAGCATTAATAACCTTGTAGTAAAGTATTCAATAGTACATACTGGTGAATGATTAGAACTAAAACATGACATAATTGTAGTGTAGAATAATGAATGCACGTGATCGTTTTTATTTTGTGTGTGTGTAACTTTATGAGTGTATATGGGCGAATTTAACTTTACCTTCCATCCAGCAGAGCTGTTGCTGTCACCTTTATCCTTAAAATACGGCACAGTTTTGACCATCCAGTCATAGATCTGTGCCAGAGTGAGTCGCTTCTCTGGTGAGTTCTCAATCGCTTGGCTTATCAGATCAGCGTAGGACTGATTCCCCCAGGCGTTGCGCCGGGATGAACCCTTTCGAGGTGTGGCCCCGCCCACTCCTGGTATCGCCCCTCCCTCTGAGGCGGCGGCTTTTTCAGGCTCGGATGCGATTGGCTGAGGTTCCTGTTTCTCTTCCTCGGCAGGCGGAGTTCCCGCGGCGGACTCGGCGCCGTCTGGCCCCTCCACTTTGACAGCCGAGATGTCGGGCCGAGGCAGCGGCCATGTGCAAGACCTCGGTCTACTCTGCGGCTCGAAATCTGGGTCAATCGGGGGTGCTTTATCCGTCTCCATTGTGCAGAGCAATTACTCCGATTTCAGGAAAGAGTCTGACAGTTTACAATCTGAAAATAACAATCACGTACCTGCTACTTCTCTTCCTCTAAAACACTACAACAGTAAAATAACTCGGCGTAAATTGTAGATTTCACTTAATAATGCTGTCCGATCGTTAAGAGATATGCGGGTGGTGACTTGTTGTTTGGCTGATTTGTAATTTAATGTTTATTTAATTTGAGATTTTTATTAAATAACTGATTTCAACACATTGATTTTTGTTTGCCTGTTTTTGAGGCGGATTAAGCAGAGATGAAATAATCGGTGTGCATTTATGTATGTATATCTATAGCGCTGCGTAATCCTCAGATTGGAGATTAAAGGGCCCAAATAATCTCCTTAATAGTAATGATCATAAACCTTCCGACTGATACGGAGGGTCTCTTTGTTTACATACAGGACAAAAGAAATCCACATGACAAACAGTACTGAATACGTTAAAACATGAGAACTGTCAGGGTTGAGGCTTGAATATTTTAAATAAATACGTCTAAAACTTGTACACGAATTAAAAAGTTTATGACAACAAGAAATCGGCGGGAAAGCGTTTGATGTAGAAGGACAAAAGAAAACAATTTGACAATTTTGTATATGATAAAATTGCATCAAAATATCAAACGCACACCTGAACTGGAGACTTTCCAACAGATTATCAACAACTGATATCAGTTACTTTCAAGTCATTAATGTGCATAAGGCTATTTTGAACATCTCTTGTACGAAATTGTGATTCATCACTCTATGACTATATAACTCATATACTGTACACGAGCGCTTAGGAGGAGTGTGTTTATGGGTACGCGTTGGACACGCACCATCATGTCTGTCAAAATCAGCCAATCATTTGTCATTACACTGCACTGATTTCCACTGGAGTCCAATTTTAAGCTTGATATGATTAGATCAATAAATATTTATCTGTATTATAATGTTTTTTCCAACTCCGATTCTCGCCACTAATTGTACACACAGCTACAGCGTCGCCCTTTTAAGTGTGCGTTAGACCATTCGACCGATCAAACCTCTCCAGGAAATGTAGTTAACTAAACTAATTAATCACGATTACTTATATCTAATAACAGAACTAAAGTAAAACGGTGTGTTATTCTCGTTCAAGTGTGTCCGCTCCAACACGCTGTGTGTAGGCGCGTGTCACCATCTGCCATGTTTCTCCACACACACACACACACACACTCTCTTCTCTCACTCACTCACTCACACACACACGATGCTTGCGCGGCAACTACGCCGAATGCGTCCATACACAGTTCGCCGATTCCGACCGATATGTACGTACTTCATGTAATTCGAAAGTGCAAGAATTCAAGCCCACATTGTGACTTCCGTCGTCAGCAGCTCGTCGGTCCAGATGAAAAAAAAAAAAAAAAAAACTCGACACCAGAGTTTTAACGTGAGAACAAACTAGGTAGCCACCTAGTTGGCTAACTCCTCCGGTTAGTTAAAATCCCCTCTGTAAAAGTGGAAGAAAGCGGATTTTCTCATGGAACCTGGCTTGCCGCTGTAGTCAGAGTTCAATCCCGCTCGTCGTGTGACCGATTCAGACATCCAAACACTCATTCATCGTATGGATCTTGTTTTGTTTTGTTTTGACTCGAGGCGAAGACTCCCTTCTGACGTCTGTTTACCACGGCCAGCCAAAGTCTCCTGCGCATGCGCGAAATAGGTGTCTGGGAAATGAAGTTAGTCGAGTGATGCTGTTCCGTCGACGTTTGCTGTTTGTAAACAGGGATGGAACAAATCCAGAGGCTCTAAATCTTCCTTACGTAATAGTTTCCAAAGGTGGTGTGATGCCAAAATGTTTTCGTCTTATTAATGAATGTTCCTAACACTCTATTCAGCATGTGTGCGATAAATGAATGGAATGGATGTCCGATGTATTTATTTATTTAATTACATCATTCAAACACGTAAACAAATATTTACAATGTACAAGTAAATATAGTATAAAGGGTACAATAAAATAAGTGAACGTGTCCAAGTTATACGATTATAGTGTATATAGATTGTAGGCTGTTCAATACTGACAGTAATTTTCAGTAATTATCGTGCACATAATTATATTTTAAAATGTGATCTAAACATACTCCAGTAAATTGTTATCATTTAAAGATGGGAAATTCGGCATATGAATTGGAAATTTCATATTTTAATTGGAATAAGGGTGTAATAATAATAGTGTTGCTGGTCAAAGCTATGATCTGAAGTCGTGTCGGTGGCTGGAGGTGACCGGATTTCCGCCATTAGGTCACTTCGTTGCGTAAAACTACATTGACCAGAAGGAGGTGCGCGCGCTGCTTTGCCGCTGCTGACGGTAGGTGGGAGAGACGACACATTGCATAATGCAACATGACCAACTTAGAGAGTTAATCGCTAAATGTAAACGATTTTAGACCGATTTCAGCGAAGTGTAGCGACACATTTAGCACAATATTTGAGCACACGTTGGTACAAGTCGTGGGCGAGATACGCAACAAGGCAGGTTCGCTCGACACGCCAGGGTGTACGCTTGGTTGTGTTACTCTTGTGCCCAATCATTCATTCCCATTGTTTTTCAACACCCAATCACTGATCCTCATTGTTTTTCAACACCCAATTACTGTTCCCAACTGTTTGTCCCGCCCTCTCACGGCTACGTTTTAAACTCGGAAATATTATTAAAAGTGAATATATTTTAAAATATTTTGTAAAGTTTGTGGTGGCACAACGAAACATGACTTTACAAGGGGAAAATATAATATAATATAATATAATATAATATAATATAATATAATATAATATAATATGTGTCATTCAACAAAAATTGTGGAAAGAGTTGTCAGGGATTTGAATTGGATGCCAAATCATTTAAATTAACACAACAGACACCTTACTTGTATATGTTCAGAAAAGTTAGTATAGCATGTACTTTCAATCACCAAATACATGTCAATGTTTAATTGTAGCATTTTTTTAATTATTATTAAAAAGAACAAGTTCAAGGAAATGTCTTGTCATTGCGATCATACATGATCATCATACAAGTGTAAGTGGGACCATATACCATATACCCATGAGGATGGATTCCCTGTTGAGTCCGGGTTCCTCTCAATGTTTCTTCCTATTTCCATCTCAGGGAGTTTTTCTTTGCCACTGTCGCCCTCGGCTTGCTCATCAGGGACTATCTGACCATTTTGATTCATTCACATTTCATACAGACTTAAATAATTATTTTGATTGTGTGAAGCTGCTTTGCGAAGATGACAATTGTTAAAAGCGCTATTGGAATAAAACTGAATTGAATAAACTTTTAATCTAAATATATTTTTCTTTCATGAAATAAATCTGATCCACAATAACATCAATATCTTATAAAAATGGGGAATAAATATCAATATTTAAGTACATTCGACAATTTGAAATTGTTCCTACATCAGAGCTCACTAGATGAAGTGCACTGGACAAAACAGTGGCTTCATTTGTTTAGAAATTTCATAATTTATTTAGCAAATTTATGCGATAACAGCATTAATTCTGTCATTGCTGTTACTCATTTTAGAAGTATAACTGTCAAAAATTGGACATAAAAACTGACTATGTCTAATAATTAATTGATTCTAACATAATTGAAAACCATGTGGTCTTACACATGCCAGACATTTGATAAAAAATGACGATTTTTCTCTCAACTGTCAGTGATTTTACTATCTTTGATGTTACCAGGAAGAGAAGTCACACCAGTTATTAAATGTATAAAAAATGCAATTTATATTTAATAAGTTAAATGTTGCTATAGCAATAAATGTAATTAATTGATAGGCGTGAAAGAAAAATACATTTGAGGAGATTTTTATGACCCAAATTCCACTTTTTATGTAGAATGACCCATCCGGAAATCTGGCCTTCTGGCAATTATATAGCTGTTTGTCCATTGTCTAGCTTATGTTAAATTGTACCCCATTTAGGGTCTCTTAGGAATAAAGTGCATGCCAGATAAATATATGTAAATAAAATAAAATAAATGCATTTATCTGTACAAATCTAGAATATTTTGTCAATCATAAGAATATATAATATAAATGTATAAATATATAATATAACTATAAATATTATAGGAGAACATTTTGTTGTAGGTTTTTTCACAGAAAAAATAAAGGGGGAGACAACCAAGAGTTAAGAATGGATATATTTACAAATAATTATGATGAAGGTTATGATAAATTATGATATGAATAAATTAGAATTTATAAGCTGTATGCATTATCGCAACCGCTACCTATATGTTTAATATTTTCCCGGCAATTAGAGAGAGCAGTTGTTGGCTGGAGCCAGGGGCATGGACAAAACACTTGGCTGGGCATGACGTCACACATTTTTGGCGTAAATGAGGTTTTCCTGTTTCACAATAATTCACGTGTCTAGAAGAAATATATCCGTTAACGTAAAAGGTGAAAGAAATTGTGACGGAAATCTAACTAACATAAGTACAATCGTTAACCATTGTTTGGTTTATCTTCACGTATGTATTTGATATTACAAGAAAATCCAAATCAGGATATTAGTCTCTTGCTGCTGCTTCCGTAATGTTTTCCGGGGCGTGTTTTTGTAGTGACGTAATTCCCTTCCGATCCAATCCGAAACCGCGTTGCAACTTTCAAATCAACTCCGAGGCAAAAAGTCTTCCGCATAGCGTTGTAGTTCCTTAACTAAGGTAGTAAGTTGGAAAAAAAACACTACTGCCTCAAATTATTAGGTAAGTCTTTCTGTCTCTTACATCTTGTTACTTTCTTAGTATGGAGCGTTAAATATCTTTTTTAAAATTATCAAATTATTACTATCTTTTTTAAGCAAAAATCAGTTTGTCTGATGTGTGTTACCTAATGAGGCCGCTAGCAGGTCTGATCATTATTCACTTGTTTGTTGCACGTTAATCTAGGAAAATCAATCTCTCTATCGATCGATCGATGGTTGGTTGGATGGATGGAGTAAAAGGTAACACGTTGACCTGATAGATGTAGATCTTTCCGTTAAAGAAAGAAAAACCCACAATGGTCACTGAAATAACTTGAAATTGATTGAAAGTAATAATAAATAAAATCTGCCAGTCTGCCTATTTAATGACTGAAGAGTAGTCACTAAGAAGAGAAATGTCTCAGGAGATTAGAAAGAAAATAATAGACCAACATGTTAAAGGTAAGGTGGCACAGTGGCTTAGTGTTGAGCACTGTCGCCTTGCACCTCCAGGTCCTGGGTTCGATTCCCGTGTCGGGTCTGTGTACATGGAGTTTGCATGTTCTCCCCGTACTTGGTGGGTTCCCGCCGTGTTCTCCAGTATCCTTTCACAGTCCAAAGACATGCAGATTATATGATGAATGTGTGTGTTAATGTCGACTGGAGGTCCTACCATGGTCATACAAAATATATATAATAAATAAATACATGGTCACTATTGGAATCCACACTCCCTAGTTGGACTACAGAGATTCCTAGATGGATGGATGGGATGAATGTTAAAGGTAAAGGCTATAAGAGTATCTCGAAGGAGCATGATCTTCCTGTGACCAAAGTTGCACATGTTATTCAGAAGTTTAAGGTCCACAGGAATGTAGCCAACCTCAAAAACACATTTTCCCACCCTTTAAACCTGAGACAGCTGGAGCAGTTCGCTCAAAAAGGCGTGGGCCAAACTACCTGCAGAAGTCTCATTGATAGTCACAGAAATTGCTTGATTTCAGTGATTGCCTCAAAAGATTGTGCAACAAAATTTTAAGTTAAGTGTACCCTAACAAGGTCCAAGTCATATTCTTTAGTTTTTTGCTTCTGTTGTACATTTTTATTTCTTATTACTTTTGTCAGTCAAGTTATTTCAGTGACTATTGTGGGGTTTTGTTCTTTAATAGAAGAGTACCAACATTTTTTTCTGTGTGTGTCGCTCACAATCAATCTACTATATCATCCACCTTTTGGTTTGCTTTTTAACTAGTTTTGATTGTTGATCTTGATAGTTGATTACTATGACCAGTTATAAAGAATAATAAAATTTTATTTCATATCATTAAACGTTTAACAGTTTTTTTTTTTGTCTCTCTTTAGTAACTTTAGGTGATAATGGAGAGCCTTCACCAGGAGCAGGCATCCAACACAGGCAATGGGCTCAGGATGTCCATCCTCCGGAGGAATGCCTCTTCCCTGTTACCAGAAATATGTTCCAACTCCTCATTTTATAAAATCACGGATGAGACTTTTCCCTACATGTCAGGAATTTTCGATGAGACTATGGAGCCCTCTTTCATGTCAAATGGACCAGTAGCAGCCACAGATTTGCCTGATCAGGTACAGGTAAAGACATTGGCAAAAACTCAAGATGAGGTCATTTCAGATGTTGGAATTGAAGCAAAGGCTGCATACAGCAGCTGGCTCAGTACATCAATGGAAAAGGGTCAATCGATAGATTTTAGCATGTCCATTGCATCGGCAAAGGATGACCATGAAGATATCAGTAATGTAACTAAATCCAATCCAGAGGCAGATAAATCTGATGTCGGCTGTCATTTCTTGGAGTCTGCTGGGTGTACGGAAAAATGTGGGATGGATTCAAAGAATGGTACTTTTGATATGGCTAAAGACCTTAAAGAGAGGTTTTCTGGATTGAATTTGACTAAACCTGTTCAAAATGAACCAACGGGATCAAGCAACACTACTTTTGAAAAGTCAGAACATCATCAAGAAAAGTCATCTGGACTTAGTTGTACTATTTCTAATGATGACACAAGTGTCGAAGACAAAAATTTTAATGAAAAACATTTAAACTCCACTGTTGATGTTTGTGCCCCCTTAAACTCTACGACAGAGCAGCCAAACCAGAAGCTGAATGGAACTGTAGATATTACTCAGTCAGATGGATCTAAACAGGAGCAGAGTAATGAAGCGTGTGCATGTCGTATGGACTGTGAGAAGCAAAGCACTTTTACAAAGGCTGTAAAGGAGACTAATGCAACTGTTGATATGACTGATGGTGTTTCCATTGAAGTTGTTCAGCAAGGTTCTGTAAATGTGGAACCAGTTGAAGGAACATTTACTAAACACAATACAACCACTGACCTCATGCCTTCAGAGCCTCTTCCTGACTTGACTGTGGATATGATCAAAAACCCGAACACGGAATCACCAGTGAAGTCCAGTACTACGTGTAGTGTGACTGTGAAAGACACACCTGTAGCTGAACAATCTGAAGCTCCAGTCAATACCACTGCACCAGTAAGAGTTGATCTGTCCATTTGCTCTGACAGAACTGTAGATCTTCCTGAGACTGATTGTAAAGATGGACAACAGGAGCTGTTTGGGAGAAGAAATGGAATCTCCGATGGTGAAGGTTATCACAACTTGGACATCAGCCAAAGTAGTATGTTTTCACTGGATGAGATGTTGGATTTGAAACCATGTCCCCTTGTTGCATCCACACCTATTGTTCTGGGAAGAGGCTTTGACAGACTGCAATCTGCAAAGCCCACAAATATACAAAAACAGCTCTCAGTGATCAACAGTATTAATACTCATTTGAATGATGACACGGCTGGTGTTAGTGAGCACGAAGGATCGGCTTCATCAAAGACAAATCCGTTGTCTGTCAAGTCTGACGCCTGCAGTCAAACAGCAAACCGCACATCGAATTCCACGGCATCCGAAGCCGCGGTTGTGAACAAACCTCCTTCAAAACCCGCAGTTAGAAGGAAAATTCCTCAGCCTACATTTAAGTCCAATATTCCCAAGACCCAGCTTCCTGTAAGGCCAACCACCTTGCAGCTACCATCAGCAGGAGTTAAACCAAAGACTGTAGCAGCTCCACAACCTGCAAATCAGCCAGACCCATCCTCATCTGCTCTGCACAGCACGAGGAGGACGGTGCAGCTCAATAAAGGGAAACCTGCTTCTGCAAAGAACCCTTCCACAGCTTCCACTGTAAAGGTAGGGTGCATGGTTTGTCTTTACAGGCAATAAACAGCACTGGTTTTATTATGGGGGTTTCAGACTATTTCAGTGCTCATATTAGCAGTAAGTGGCAAGAGTGTAGATGCAATTTTTCAGACTCATCTTAAAATATTTATATTTTTAATAGGATATTAAAAATATCCCATTTGCATAAGTATTCATATTGCAGTATATATTACAGTATATATTCCTTTGCTATGACACTTGCAATTGAGCTTTGTTGCATCCTACTCCTATCAGAGGTCATTGACATTCTTCTGCAGCTTGACCAGAGTCCGCTTGTACCTAACTGACTTCACTGATATAATTAGGAAAGGCATGCACCTGTCTCTAGAAGGTCTCACTGTAGATTGTGTACAGCTATCAGGAGTGAAACCTTCTCCAAAGTACTCAGGATCTCAGGCTGGGATGAAGGTTTAAGTACATGACCATGAGCCAAAGTATAACACCAATAAAACACAGGGAAGGCTTCAGAACAATTCCTGGAGTGACGCAGTCCAAATCTTGACCTGAACCCAATAGAGCATCTCTGGGAAGACCTGACAATGGCTGCGCACTGACCCTGGTTCAGCTTGAATGATTCTACTAAGAGGAATATACTGTAAGAAACTTTGAGGCTGTCATTGCTGCCAAAAGTGCATTGACCAAGTAGTATGTGAAGGGTCAGAATACTTGCATCATATAAATGGAATATTTTAGACTTCATATTTAAATAAAGCAAAAAATATCAAACATGGTTTGCGTAGTATGATAAGGTGAAAAAAGGAATAAATTTTAATATAAGTGTGAAACATAAAATGTGGAAAACCTACAAGGAGTAGGTTGAGTGTTGAGTGTTCTGGAGCAACATTTCCAATAATAATAATAATGGGCAATTCCATGAAATCTTACCATGGGACAAACTTGCATTTGTACATGTAAATGAAGTAAAATGCTGAGCATCAAATGGCACATAGGCATAATAATTATGAAAGTTATGAAGAAAAATTGAGGAAGAGAAAAGAGAGGAGAAAGGCCCAAACAAAATGACCAACAATGCCTTTTTTCTTAGTTTTTTCATAATCACTAATTCAAAAGTTTCACTGTTTTTCATTATTTGCTATTTAAATTCACAATTTAAGTACGTTCATTAAAAGTTTGCTGCTGATTCAGACATGTCACATCCACATAGCGAAAACATCACATCCATAATGGCAGTTTGTCCAAAATCATTTCTTCCAAGAATGACAAAAAGACAACTTAAACACACCATTTTCATATATTGTTGATTGTCTTTAAAATTCAGACTTTGTAAAAAAAAAAAATATATATATATATAAATATATATATATATATATATATATATATATATATATATATATATATATATAAACAGATAAGTTTGTACTTTTAATACCACTTCCATAATGCTGATAACATCCTATATATTTTCAGAATGTTAATGATTATGAATTTTGAGGATTTTGTTTTTAGCTGAAGAGGTTACATTAAAGTTATGCAATTTCATTTTCTAATACTAACTTGTACATGCTCTGATGCTTTTTGTTTACCAATATGAATACACATGTTGCATCAATAAGGCTGAAATTTCTTAATAATAATAATAAAAATAGCTACGTGATTGAAAAAGTAAAATGAAATAAAATATCAAGGCATGAAAGGAAAGATTTATTTACAACCCAAACAGAAGTAAAAGTGACAGATGGTGGTCACAGCACGCAAAATAGACTGCTTGTGTTAAAAGCATTTCTAAAGGGGTGAGAGAGATAAAAATGAAGCCCTTAAAAATAACTGAGACACCCTACACCACAACAGCCTGGCCGACAATTCACAGTCTAGGCCCATGTGTGGCTAAAAACAAACAAACAAACAAAACTATATACATAAAAAGAAAATATAAAAAGTTACACACACACACTGATAAACACGCATCAAGTTAAACAGTTTTCTTGCAAAATTATGATTTGATTCAAGTGTTGTTCACAATAAACGAAAAAGGCCCACTATAGCACCTCCAAAGCCCAAATGTAAGCAGCACACAGTGACTCAGCACACAGTCACGCCGCCATCTTTGTTTGGTGATGGCATGAGCACATCAGACACAGTAGCAGTGCTGTGAATTTTAATGTACCTCAGCATTAACAATGCAATGTTTTGAAGGGCATGGATGTAATCTTCTGTTGCTTTAGTTATTTAGTTATTGTTGTTGAGTTCTGTCACATTTTGTGCAGAACCTTCATTCAAATCATTACTGCAGAAATATAGTCCACATTGCATTATTTGACTTGTGTCTCCAGTTTGTTTAGTTGGTTTGTAAATCTCAGCAGCATTCTGGTGATTTTTAAACACCTCACTGACACCTGGGTTGAGAGGGGGAAAAACTAAGCCAGTAACAGGTAGAAGTAACATTTAAGAAAGAATTGGCTTTCAGTGTGTTCTTTGCTTTGCATTCCTTGCCTTTATTTGGGAAACCTACTGGTATTTTCAACTTTACAACTTTTTTTTATTTTTATTTTTTAAATAACAGCTTGTTGTTTCATAGCCTACAGATAAAATTAAATTAGCGTGATTTAAAACAAGCATGCACACAGCACTTTGGCAGTTTTTCTCGACTGTGGTTAAATGCAACACTATATGAAACCATAGGACAGCACATAGAATGAAAAGAAATAACACCAGTTCAAACCTTGCTCACATTCTCTGAACAAGATTAACTGCTGCATAAGCTTCGCAAAGTGTGCTTATCAATTCAGTGTATGACCATCAGATGTTTGAGCATCCAAGCATTAGTCAAAACTAATAAAAAGTCTGATGGGCTCTCACCAGACAACTTCGATGTAAAGGAGCAGCAACTGTACACTTATAGGGTATAATGTGTAATTTCTGACTTATTACGATACATATTATGTTAGTTAACTATTTTTTTTTTTCTGTAGTCTTCCGTGGTTACCTCTAGCACTACATGTAATCTGACTGCAGGTAAGATTTTTTTCTCCCTCCCCAATTATTTAATTATTTTGTGCATGCAATAAATAAATTAATTAATTTATCAGTAATGTTGACTGTGTGTTATTTGTGGTTAGTAACAACATAGTGTGGTGTTTATCCTCATAAAGATTTTTTCAAATCGTATTCAGAATTATAGTATGAGGTAGATAAAGTTTTAGCTGTATACATTCAATAACTTATTAGTTGTGATGTTAACATCAGGTAGCACAGAAGGGGGCAGTCTAGTACACACAGTTCATCCTGCTGATATTTACAGCGAGGAGTTGATCTGTATAACTCGTCAAATACTGGTCATGCATCTTTTTTTCATTTATCTTTATGATGTACAGTAAATTCAATGTTAAAATCATATGTACAATGTGGGTCATTTTCTAATTGTCTGGTTTCATATCTAGTGGATAAATACATGGTGTTTATGTAACCTGTTTTGCTATGACACTTGCATGTCTTACACTCTTTTATTTGTACTTTATATAGTATTTTAAAAACTGTAGTACAATTTTAAATTAAATTAACTATCATTTTAATAACAACTGAAGGAGCATTCTCAGATATAGCCCTATTTTTATTTAACAGACTGTTTATTTGATATTTATTATATATTTTCATATATTGCTGCCTCTTTAAAACAGGGATTGAAATCCTGTCTTTGCATTGTATTTCGATCATATCTGTATAATAGAAGTGCATGTGTCATCATACTTTACATGTGGCAAATTCTAGCTCTTAATTCGATCAAGTACTCATGGGATGGTATGGGTATGTAAGGATGGGGAAGAAATGGAGCCCCCGCCCTGTGGCTTACGGCACTTATAAAGGATTTGCTGCTTACATCCTGGTGCATATACCACAGCACACCTTGCGGTCTTATGGGGTCATGCCTCAACAAGAGGTCAGAGCTGTTTTGGTGGCACATGGGGAACCAAGACGCTATCAGACTTAATTCTGATTTGAGTATATTGTGTATCACAATTCAGCAAAAAAAAAAAAAAAAACACAAATATAATTTTTGGTCTGGATAAACCCACCACCCCTGTGTTCAAGCTTGCTGTAAAAAAGGCACATAATGAAAGTAGCCCAGGTTAGAATAGAAAAGGTAATATATTCTGTCTATTTTGATATTCTGTGAAAATAGAGTTAAGTTGCATACAGGCCAAAAAAACTTTCCTTTCCTTTCTTTATAATTCTTTATTTAATGGATTTTTTTCCTAAATACCCACTCAAACATGCCTTAGCAATATCTGAGACTACAGACAATTTCAGGTTCTCAAATGGAAAAAATAATGAAAACCAATATATCAATAGGTTACCGTGATTTTATAGTGATGATAATTCCTGCAGTAAGATATGATATGATATTACTATTTTATATTTGCAGATAAAAAGGCTGGAAATACTTGTCTGACCTTGCCTAAACCCTCTGGTTTGCAACCCTATGGTCGTGGGAGATTTGGTCTTAAGCCACCAGGGAATGCTGTTCCCTCAGAAGCAACTGGTCATGCTCTGACCATCAACAAACCAACTGGTTTATTTGGTGCTTTACTATAGTCTTTTTCCCCCAAATGTAGATATTCCTTTTATCTGTTTAAGCAAATCTGTTGTATTTGCAACACTCATTTATTTTATTTACTGTGTTCTTCTTCAATTAAAGGTATACGGACACGGAATTCCCTGCTTCCAGGTTTTTCCCAGAAGCATGCAAGCAGTGATGCCTTGCCATTGGCCAAAAGGAAGAAAATTGGTATGCTTATTTACTTGCTGATTATTTAGCTAATAAGTGTGATGCATTGTGCCTAATTGATCAAGCTGGATACAAACAGGTTTATTTATAATTTGTCCATACTTGCTTTGATACCAGACATTTTAATATTTCTGTAAATTCAGAAACAAACCTACTGGTCATGCTCCTGAGTGTGTATAAATTTATTGATCAGCAATAATATTAACCCCACCAAACATTATCAATTATACACCTGTAAACTGAGTATTGGGCACCCAAGGCTCTCTCATGTCCACAAGGACCAAATACCAGGTCTGATCCAACAAAAAAGCCAATGCTACACAAATTGGAAAAAAAAAAATGATATGATAGAAAAATACCAGAACACCCAGTACACCACAAGCCACTATGCACGGGGCCCAGCAAGCAAAGAGCGAAAGAGTGCTGACTCAGCCCCCCAAACGAACAAGTCCAATCCACTCCACATAGGCCCCACCCTGCAACACACAGCACCCAGAAGTCTTGTGGAATCATGCTTCATCAGGCCACAAAGTTGAGCATAATGTTTTGCGTTGTAATGTTATGGCTGATTGGTAACAAATGCTCAGCTGAGAAGATCTGGTCTCTTCTTCTATGATTATAATTATCTAATTGTCCTGTTGCAGGAACATGGATTACAGTTTACATGTAATTGATGGAAACACCAACGTACAAAAAAAAGATGATTACCAAAACGTATAAAAATCCATCTGAAAAATTGACTGCTTAACTGTAATCTTCAGACAGTTTTAATGAAACATTGATGTGTGGACTAACAGTCTGATGTTTGATCAAGACATTTTCAATTTCAACTTCCAATTTCACACATGTGATGCAGATCAATCCCTGCTATCAGTTTTACCCAAATGAAGATGGGTTCCCTGTTGAGTCTGGTTCCTCTCAAGGTTTCATCTTATCACCATCTCGGGGAGTTTTTCCTTGCCACTGTCGCCATCGTCCTCAGCTTGCTCATCAGGGACCATCTTATCATTTTGATTCATACATGTTTACATCTCAAACAAATAATTATTTTGATTGTGTAAAGCTGCTTTGCGACAATGTCAATTGTTAAAAGCGCTATACAAATAGAATTTAATTGAATTTTCCTCACTCAGATCTGCAGAACCAGCCCAGATGTGCTGAAGCTCCCACAGGCTCAGAGGCAGGGGAAGGTGTTCAGAAGAATTTAACTCCTCTTACAGATATTACATCGATGATAGCCGACCCTGGTACAAGTAGGTGATCTAGAATACTAGACACATTGCTGTATTCGACTGCCTTTTTTTGCTTGCCCCGTCAATCACTATCGGGCAATCAGTTCTCCACCTGTGTTATCTGTCAGACTTGTAGCATTTTAATTAGATGTGCCAGCATTTCCTGTGTGCATATTTTGAATTGCTCTGATCAACAGCAACTGAGTAACAAATCGTAGAATTTAGAATTTGAACAATATTTCTGTTTACATGGGTGATATTTCTTCAGTCCGATTTGAAATGATTTTGATTAGAGGTTCCAACTTTAATTAATGTATTTAACCCATTACTATTAACACTTAATGTTAACAGAATTACCTGTTTGTATTGCATTCCTAAATAATCTCTTCTCCACCCCCCCTACACACACCTTCCCCACAATCCCTTTTCTTTCACACAGATTGTGGAAATTGTCTACTTCTTCAAGAGAAATTACACACATTTCATAAGGAATTGGGGGGATTTCTTCAAGAAGTTGGTCAACTACCAGGTTTGTATTCATGTTCGACATTATAGTCTTTATACACTGTCTGGCCAAAAAAAAAGCTATTTCAGAAGGGTTAAATTACTGCATCAAGCAAATAAAAGGAACTAAGACGATTTTGTTGTAACTGGTTGAGGAATCCCTTAACACGTTATCAAAACCTGGAAGGATAAACTTGAATCCTCCACTTTGTGTAAGAAATGTGGTCAGAAAAAAATCATAAATGGAGATCACTTAAACACTTGAAGTTGCATGGTAGAAAAAAATATCAACAGTAAAAAATTTAGTTATATTTAATAGTGTAAGTAAGCGCATCACACAATGTGATAAGACCTGGCAGGATTGGAACTAAACAGCTGTGTAGCCTTAAGAAAAAAACTTGTTTTCTAACATAAGGAGCATAAAGACTTTGGAGCAATGATGGTCTGATGAGTTCAGAGTGACCGTATTCCAGAGCAATGACTGCATCAGGGTAAGAAGGGAAGTGCATGAATCCATCTCATAGATTGTTATGATGTGTTATGATCTAGGTTTGCTTCAGTTGGTCAGGTCCAGGCTTAGCAACGTAATATGGCAATAAAATTAAGTCAGCTTCATTTTTACATTTCAACTAGCACAAACTTAGTGTGCTATAATCAAGGGTGATTTGAATGAAACCTTCAATTGCGTGGTTTTATTATTATTATTATTTTAGGCCAGGCAGTGATGTGATTTTATATTTAAAATCATTTCAAACATATCTTTTCATCATATTTAGGCTCTTATGATGTTATGTGTCACCATCTTTTTCAGATTGTAAAAAGTGGGTCTTGCTTCAACAAAACTTGGAGTCATATTTAGAGGAAGTTAAGAATTTACAGACAGGTATATTTTTTTCCCAGCCTGACTCAATTACTTTTGGTTTTAATTACTAATTACTTATTGACACATAGTTTGTGTAACTATTTTTAAACACCATCTACAATGCTAAATTTACAGCATAATGTTTTCACAGGTCATCATTAGGGACGAGGAACACGTCTGATCTACAGACTTTAAGTATTTTGTATAATAAACTTGAATATTATTGTTAATAAAATAATAAATTAATTATTTTCCTTATATTGTCTTTTTTAATAAAAGAGGCTAGCAATTTTGATAATTTTTTTGGTAATTCTTCTTTTTAATTATTTTTATTTTTGGTATAATGTGAACTTGGATGATGGCTTTTTTATTTAATTGAATCCGCTAACGTGTTAATGGCTTTACACATTAAGGTTAACTGTAGCTGTTTCTGTAAAAGATTTATACAATATGCAATCCGTACAGTATTTCTGTTTATTGTTTATTATTTATAATGAATTGTTTATACTTAAAATCACTCTGCATTGACCATTTAAGACAAGCAAGAAAAATAGGCATTACAACCACTTTAAATAAGAGATCTACTATTGTATTTAACAAAGCTGATGTCCAGTCAAAATTGTCAGCTTCCCTCTTTGTTGTCTTGGTATTTCATGAATTAAAGATACACTAAGTAATGTTGTTTGGTTTTTGACTTGCAGCTAATAACAGCCTGTTCACTCAGACCAGATTAAAACAGACAGGAATTCCAAACAAGTACAAATATTTTGTCAAGAAAACACACTGAAATTTATGCAGTATTCATTTAATAGCTCCTGGTCTAATCATTTCCTTTTTTTCTGGGATACAATGCACAGAATGTACTGTACAGTACCTCTTGGTGTGTACATAGGTTTCTCTGGTGTAAATGCTGATGGTGGTGTTTGTGTCAGAGGAGGCGCACGAGTACATCCTGTACTAGTCAAACATCCTTTGGATTTCCTGTGCTTGCCCGTAATTGCCATTGTGCAATGATTACACAAGGGTTTTTAAGATAGAATAAACTACCATGCAGCACAGTGTGTGCAATATAGAATAAGCTGTATGTGCTGTGTTGTTGTTGTTGTATATTTTAGCATTTTGCAGGGATCAGTAGACCAAAGCCTCGTGTATAGAAAGAACATCAAATAAAAACTGAAACAAAAAAATCATGATCAAATCTTAACATGTTAGGTTACTACTTTTTGTTTTGTCTTTCCAGATGCCTTTCTGTAGAAACTTCTAATGTCTTTCTTCTGATGAGAAATACCAGCAGCCTTTTTTCAAACAATGTTGCTTCCTTGTGAGAAGAGTTCAATAGAATGAAAAGAAATTTAATACACTGGTATGAGGAAACTGTAGTGACAAAGACTGGTTTTTCCAGATAGCCAGTAACTGCAATTTTTTTTCTCTTTTTTTTTTTAAATTAATGCCAATAAGGAATTGATAAGGAGTGATGCTGGAGAACAGCCACCCACAAAACCATCAGTACATCTACTGAAGTTTTTCTTTAACTGTCCATAATTGTTATGGCCTCATCACCCAAAATGTACCTGGTGGCAAATGCAAATGCGTTTACTTACCCTGTGTTTTCATACACTGTCGTCCAAAGCATTCTCAGTGATGATGTTTTTTCTCAACCATATTCCTTAGGTTGAATATTCAGTTAGAGGACCCCATGTCCGACATATTTTATTTTCTTCCCTGGGCTATCACACCCACTTTAATTCATAAAAGGAATATTAATTAGCTGATTAGTTAAATCATAGACTCCAACAGGAATGAGTCAGATTTCTTATTTTTCATGTTAAATCTAATATTTAATGTATTGGCTAACAAAGCAAAAGTGTTCCACCGTGAAAGCAAGTTCCACTCTGAATATTCTCTGAAAATTCTGGATAGAGTTAGTGATGATCATCTCCACCACAGTTATTTCTTAATGTTTTAAGAAAAGCTTAAATGATGCTGATGCAACATTATCTTTTCAAGAATTTTCTTTCAGAATTTTTCCCTGACCTCTAACAGTTCTGTGCAAAATTTTGGAGACTGTTGTGTGTCAAATCCCTGGAGATTAGGAGTTTCCTATGTACTCATTCGCCTCTTTTGCACCATTAGCTCTGTCAAAGTCCATGAGGTCCCATTTTCTTGATGCCTGTGTGATGCCATTACATGTCAAAGGAGTTTGTGGTCAACTCGCTTCTGCTCCTCACTCTGCTTCAGTGTGTTGCCAGCCCTACTTTTACCTGTTGCTGTAAATGCTGTACCGTGTCATCCGAAGATTTCAGTAGCGAAAAGCTCAGCCTGATGTACAGTACTCGTTTTCGCCACAGAGGACCCTGCCTGGTGTTTTGGGTCCACATTATACTCTCATGAGACTGAGCCTTTAAATCCCGAGGGGAATACCTCATAAGATGACCTCATTTACAGGCAACCTAGTAAAACGCTGGGGGCAGGACAACGCTATATGGTGTTTACGCCACACTTGAACCAATGCTTTTCTCTTGGACTATGAAATTTCTATCGTTGTGCTCTCAGACTGATTCACTGAAACCTTTGAGGCCGACTAATTTCTCCTGCACCCCCACACATGCACACAATATACCGCATTTTGGACATTTTATACATTCACTTACACCTTGAAAATATTGTATATAATTTTCAATATTGGCATCTTGTGCACTGCAGTTTCTATTTTTTGTGCAATTTTGTACAATTCATGTGAGCTAGTTCTAGATCTTTGTAGATCTGGGCATTCATAACTCAAATGTTCGTAGGTCAGGGAGTTACTGTATAGGAGTTTGCATTTTTTCCCTGTGCTTGGTGGGTTTCCTCCCATTCAAAGACATGCAGATTAGGCTAATTGCCAAAGGCCGTTTCCAAAATGCACATAGTGTGTGAATGAGTGAAGTCCCTGCCCACTGATGGATTGGCACCCTTTCCTGGGTCTACCCTGTTCTGTGCCCTCGAGCTTCCTGGGATAATCTCCAGACCCCCCATAATCCTCTATACAGGTGAAAGAGGTATAGATGAGTGAGTATGTACATGGATGGATGGATGGATGGATGGATGGATGGATACAGATATACAGATACACACACACACACACACACACACACACACACCAATACAGACAATCAGTGTGAAATTAAGTACAGAAAAAGCAGCTAAAGATTAGGTAAGATTGTAAATTTGGAAAAGAATAAGATACATGTCACCTTCACAAGCTAATATTAAAACCCATTCAAACCATTTTTTATTCAGTCATACGAGTGTTGTTTATTTACCTTTTTTTTTTTTTCATTTTTCCTTTTTTTAAAGTACCATTCCGGCTGTGCATATTTCCCCCCAAAACTTGCGGCAATACTATACAATCATGCGCACACACAAACACATACACAATGTAAGCATGCCAATGTGAGTGTTTTTCCTTTTTCTTTTTCCATCATTTTTGCTCTGTATTCACACATTAGATATTACACTCAGTAGTGGCTGAGGTATATGAGTTAAATCATATTCATATAGGCTGCTCAGTGCACAAAGCAAACAAACAATAAAAGATTAAATGATATATAAATAAGCTAAAAAATGTTCCAGTGTTGGGTGGCTTGCACTGACAGAGGTGGGGATGTACTTGTTGAAGGGCCAATTCTCAAAACTGAACATTAATGTGGTTACACGGAAATGATCAGACACTCTGTATTGTGTAGTGAGATTTTTATATTACGACTGGAACATGACGTCACTGCGTTACCTTAAAAAACCCACCCGCGTTTTTCTCATGTAACGGAAATACCTCATCTTGCCTTCAAATGTCTGTCCGCAAACTATCCATTACCCGCGATTTAAACCGTCTCAGTTATATTTAAAAAAAAAACAGAAACAGTGGTAGATTCTTTTATTTTTATTTATTTTTATTATTGTAATTTGTTTAATTCTACTAGTTCGTACAGTAAGTAGACACGCAAACGCGAGCGAGGCAGCGTCACCCTGCGCACAGTGACAGGTAGTCGACGTCACGGAGTGAGTCACCGCTGGTATTTCCTGCACGGCGGAGCGCGCGCTGCTCCTTCTTCTCGCTCTGGACGCATCTGGGAGTGTAAACCCTTTCTGTCTCTCTTACTCTCACTCACGCAGGTAATTCTATTCTATCGTTTCAAATATTTATCATGTCATAATTCACAAATACTTTGTCATTTCGTGTATCTTATTTTAGCCATTCAATAGACTTCTAATCTTAAGTTGGTTAGAAGAGGCAAGTTTTGCTTCTAGTAGACTAGTCAAACACTCCTCATGAGGACTGACTAAATGTATGATTTTTTAATTGGTTGATATTACACAATAGAGTTTTTTTTTTACATTATTGTTATTTTTTACATTTCATTTAATTCACTTTATTTTTGCCGCGCAAATGAATCAAACCACGAGCTGATTCCGTGTGATTGCGTCATCAGGATTTCCTCTGTAATGTGCTTCGTTTGTTTCATACATTCACGATAACGAATAGATTATAGACTAGATTGCAGTCTACAGACACTAGACTATGTGTTATAGCATCGAAGTAAGTTGTTGGTCAGTTCATTCTTTTTTCTAAGCAGTGAATCTTTGTGTGTGACGTGGACAGTAACAACTGAAGTTGAATACTCCGACTAGAGCTCTATACTGCTCACTGTACTACAAATAAGACTTTACACTAGATAGATCACTATACTATACCGAGCACTATATATATACACACACACACAGAGCAGTATACTGTATATACATGTATATATAACTATAATGAAATACCTAGACATGCTTATTCACTGATCTCTCCTGAGCAGCTGACTTCACTTATTAAGAGTGTTGCATCAGATTTTTTTTTGAAAGCGGTAGTTCTTGTTCCAGTGTAAACTTGCCATACTTACTAAGCAGCAAGACCATTTTTAATATTATTAAAACTTGCTGATTTTACAGTAAGACTTTTGGAATTTCTGACATCTCTTGTTCTGTCTTAACAAGATAGAGATATAGATATATATTGTTTCCATATCATATGGAATCATATCTAATGAAAGAGGTCTGCTCATGGGACTATTTTAAACTTAACAAATAAGTTTAAGTTATGTCATATAACAGTGTCAGCATTCTTGTCATGACATATAGTGCATTACATCTGTACATAAGAGGCAAAGGTGATGGATCTGCTAATTTGCTAAAAAAAAAAAAAAAATTAGCTGTGAGCTTAGCCACTTCCTTTACGCATGTATGTTTTCTTCTCAGTAGTATTCGTTGGAAATTGTATGTAGGCCAGGTTACACATGTGGAACTTCCTACAGTTCAGTTTCTACTATGAATAGAAAGTCTTTGAGGTCATTCCAGTAAATCTATTAAATATACACAGAGTAGAGATCTAGTAAATAAAGAGCAATCCGTAGTACTTTTGCTATGTTCTTAACTGAATCTCTGTTTTGTATTTGAATTTCTTAGTTGTTTGAAAGGAAACATTTTGCTGTCTTTTTTATTATTCATGAAATACAAATGTTCACTAGATACTGGCAGATCAAAAGCTGCGTGTATGTCCTTAGTTTGTGAGAAGATGTTGAAATAATCTCAGTATAACTAATTTCCTTTAGAGCAAAGCATGGCACAATATTTAAACAAGCTTGTGCTGGTTTATCCCTCTCTCATTAGGTTTATGGTTGTCAGGAAGTAGTTAAACAAACATGCATGGCTGCTCTGTATTATATGCCCTCGTCCATCAAGAGAAAAACCTATAAGTGCATGATAATTTGTTCCTGTATGATTGTTCATTTACATCTCTGGCATGAAAATCTTTTTTTCCTGCTTTACACTTCCTTGTTTAGTTTTTATTTTTGGTCTTCAGTTGCTTGAATTCCTTATGTTCTGGTTAAGAGGAAATGCTTCATTTTCCCGTCCTTAATGTTTCTTTAGTTTCAGTTAACACAGCATTCCTTCGGTCCTCAGTAACAGAATGCTGTTCAGTTTCTTTATAATAGTAATAGTAGTTACTGTATATCAGTACTTATATCACAGGTAGATATGTATCTGTGTGTGTTGTGTGTGGTTTATCTTAAACAGACAGACAGCAGAAAGATTAATTGGCACCCATTATACAGTAAAATAAAACTGGAAAAAAATATATATATATATGTACAGTTTCAGGCCAAAAGATTTTTAAAGCTAACATATAAGATACAAATGCACAGATGTTTCTTCAAAATTCTATTAATTGTACACTACTTTATGCTGTCTACATTAAATTGTCACACTGCTGTGCTATGATCTATTAATACATTATTTCTCTACATGAATATTTGAATATTATGAATAATGCATTGTATTCAACCCACTAATGCTTGTTTTTTCTTCTTTTCAGTCTTTTCTTCAGTATCCTTATTATTCCTGTTCACTGTGATTGATTTGCCACCATGACGAACTCAAGGTTGATGGCATTTGGAAAGATGTTGATACGTAGGCGTGTGCTAGACACCAATGATATGGAGACTCGCTTTGCTCGCTGTCTATCCACTCTGGACCTCATTGCTCTGGGTGTTGGAGCCACGTTAGGAGCAGGAGTTTATATTCTAGCTGGAGAAGTGGCCCGGGAGAAGGCTGGGCCAGCCATTGTGATTTGCTTCCTGATTGCAGCTCTGTCCTCAGTTCTTGCTGGTTTATGTTACGCTGAATTTGGGGCGCGTGTTCCAAAGACAGGCTCCGCCTACCTCTACAGCTATGTCACAGTGGGTGAAATCTGGGCGTTTATCACTGGATGGAACCTCATTCTCTCGTACGTGATTGGTGAGTTGATGGAGTATGTACAATTAAATGATGCAATTGGGAATGAAGGAACATGCAAAGTGCATCGGCAACATGCAATTAACTCCTACTTAAAGTAAACACTTGACATTAAAACAAGCTGAGTAACACCTGTTATGGGTGGATTTGCCAGTTGAATCCTAATAGATGAATTAACTGTCAGTCTATAAGAGTTTATAAATGTGTCATCATGCTAGGATTTATTACAATTAATCTGCAATGACTTAAAACATTGAAGTGCATGTTTGTTTTTAAGATTACATTTTTTTTGTCTTTCTTTTTTAGGTACAGCCAGTGTAGCTCGAGCCTGGAGCTCTACTTTCGATAACCTGATGCATCAGAAGATTTCAAACTTTTTCAGTGAATACATGTCTATCACACACACTGGAAACGTGCTGGCGAAGTATCCGGATCTGTTTGCCCTTTGTCTTGTCATGCTGCTTACTTGTAAGTCCATATTCCTTGAGTCTTGTACCAGGTTTTAATACCACATCAGCTTTTAAGTTATACATTTTCATTTGAAATTACCTCTATTTTTGACTCTGTTGTCAAATTTAAATACACAGACAATGCAGTTCACAAGATATCAGTACAAGTTAATAAGCTGACAGCACTTACATTTTCATACTAACAAGATATTTTATACAATGTGTGTTTTCTGCAACATGTAAAGTTTGCAGTTAAATGCAAATGCTGTATTGAAGTGATGCTTACTGAATCAGCTCTGGTTGTTAATGAGTCTGGGCTGCGTCTGTTCTAAATGATAGCAATGGCAGCAATACTGAAGCTCTCACCTCCCACTCTGCAGGCCTGCTGGCGTTTGGCGTGAGTGAGTCAGCCCTGGTGAACAAGATCTTCACAGGCATCAACCTGGTGGTTTTGAGTTTTGTCATCATTGCTGGCTTCGTGAAAGGCGACATTGCCAACTGGAGCATCACTGAGGAGGACATCAAAAACAACAAAAGCCCTCCAGTACCAGAGTGAGTCAACCAACTACATTTCTGATGTGCAAGTGATAGCAGAAGGTGTTTCCAATCATTAAATGTGGGAGTTACGCATGCAAGTCCTATATATCCACTATGACCCTGAACGTAGACCACATGGATATTGTTGTAGAACAAACAGTTCTGAAAAACTATTTGTGATTAATGAGCAATAAATCCAATAATACCTGCACAATATACAGTACATTATTGATTATTTTTCACATTTTAGCTTTTCCATTACAGAATAAATGTATGCATGTGTCTTGTGTTTTTCAGTGAAACAAGTTTTGGCATGGGAGGTTTTGCACCATTTGGCTTTTCTGGGATTTTGTCTGGTGCAGCCACTTGCTTCTATGCATTTGTGGGTTTTGACTGCATTGCCACCACAAGTACGTCACACACCACATCTAGTGTAACATGTAGCCTTTGGGTATGTAAATCATTCCGACTAACTGGTCTCATTTTTCCTTACATAAAGGTGAAGAAGCCAAAAACCCCCAGCGTTCGATACCAATAAGCATTGTGGCGTCACTGCTTATCTGCTTTGTTGCTTACTTTGGAGTTTCTGCAGCTCTTACCCTCATGATGCCTTACTACGTTCTAAACACTAACAGCCCTTTGCCTGAGGCTTTTGAATATGTGAACTGGATGCCTGCACGCTACATAGTGACCGTAGGCTCCCTCTGCGCCCTTTCCACCAGGTATGTGTGTTTTTAATTTTAAGGCTCATGTTCTTTTCACTACTTGACTCACTACTTCAATACTACAAATATGCCATTGACCCATCTGTTCTGATTTTATAGCAATATATTTATGCAATTAATTTTAGAATAGATAAAAAAGAAAACTTCTTCACCCACTGCTGATAGCAGGTCTAAGTTAGACTTAGACTCAGGTTTAAAAATCTCTAGTGCTAAAGAAGGAAAATGTACAATTAATTTTCATAGTTTTAGTTATTTCGGTACAAAATATAAAAGGGGTCATTTTTAAAAATATGAGGGTTAAAGCAGTGAAATGAATGTGCTGATTATGTTTGCATTCTTTTTATTAATTTTTGTCATTCATTTACTTTTTGATTGTTCCACTTCTGTGGCATGAAAGTATGCAAGTAATGTGTGCATGTTAATTAGTTTTATTGTTGCCTGGCTCTAGTTTGTTGGGCTCCATGTTCCCCATGCCCCGTGTGATCTTTGCCATGGCTGAGGATGGTCTGCTGTTCCGTTTCCTCTCCCGCATGCACGAGAAAACGAAGACCCCTGTGCTTGCCACCATTGTGTCTGGCGTTGTAGCAGGTAGTGCTGGAGTGCTATTCAGGCCCAGGCTTGTGTGATATTGATTGTTCACTTCTCACAATTTTCTGTCATAAAATGTAGCAATATTAAAACCACGCCATGACAGGTTTAGACAAATTAAGTCTAATGTAGCTTGTCAACATAATCGTTTACATGAATTACCTAAATACTGCGACTTCCATAAGCAGTTACTTGTAAGCAGTTGATTTATGCACGTATAGACTTTACAAACTACCGTCAATTTAAAGTTTAAAATTGTTGCTTCCTACATAGACTTCATTTCCAAATAAGTGATAAATACAGAGGAATTCTGAGAGGAATGCAGTTGATTATAATTATTCATAGACTCATACAGTAAAATGTCACAGATTTTTATTATAGGGTTTTATTTGAGGGTCCCACGAAGAGGCAAAGCTATGTGCAAGTTGTTTTATTAATTTTTTTTATTAATAGAAAGTTTGTTTTTTAAGAGGGTGAGTCAAAAATTATCCACACACCGCTTATATTAAAACTTCTTGGTTGCATCAGCGCTTTCCGTTCAAGGCTACTGTCTCTCCAGTCACTGCTGTGCAGGTGTGAATGTGTTACATCAGTTCATTTGTAGCGGCGGTGTGAACAAAAACGGATGCCCCACTTGTGATTTACATGAAAGAAGAGGCACCGTGCAGTGATTTATTTTTGTGTGGTCTGAAGGTGTACCTGGTGCTGAAAGAACTCACAAAAGAACATAAAAAGAAGCATTTGGATATCTGCAAACAAGATTTGTGAAAGTTTCTCAAGGGGAATCATTTCTGGTGATGAGATATGGATTCATAACTACGAGTCTGCGAGTGAACGGCAGAGTATGGAATGGAAACATCTGCAAACGCTCACCAAGTTTTAAAGTCAACTGTCAGCTGGAAAATTGATGCTTACAGTTCTCTGGGATTTTCAAGGGCCAGTATTGGAACATTATCGGGAAAAAGTTTCAACAGTGCTCATCACAGCTCTTATTGAAGAACCTAAGCCTAAACTTCGGTTTTAACGCAGAGGAATTCTATCTGAGGGCATTGAGATCTTTCATGACCACACTCATGTGCCCACACTGTCGACAAACTTTGTTTTGAGGCAGTAAAGCACGTCCTGTTTGGTCCCCTGAAAGCAGTCCTACAAGGACGCAGTGTCACTTTTGATGACGAAGTGAAGACAGAGGTGCATTTGTTGCTCGCAAGCTCAGCATAAAACATTTTTAATGAAGAAATATGAAACTTGTTGACAGATGAACAACATGTACTGAAAAGTGATGTCTTTTAATTTAAGTAACTCTACAACCAGAGTGCGGTTCATTTTTGACTACCCGTCGTATATGAATTCTGGACTTATAAATTTTTGACACTTTCAAATGTGGCAAAATTTTTATTTGTAAAATAAATATTTTTTGGAGAAAAGTTATGGTTATTTTTTACTGGCAAGTTAATAAAAGGATTAATCCAACCAGAGAATTATTGCTAAATAAACACTGAAAAATAATTGTTAGACTTATAGACTAATTGAAAAAAAAATGTAATAAATAAATGGATAGATTAATTCATTACAAAATAAGCATTATATGCAGCCCAATTAGGTCCAACATTTTAATTGTCAGTATCTCTCAGTGTTGGCGAGTGCTTGTCTAAATCATCTCTGGACCCTGTGCCAGTGTAAAAATATGTAGAGATGATAAAATCATTATATCACCCAAGCCACTGGAACTCATACTCAGGTCTTTGTTTGTGTTTTCACAGCTTTATTTTCTTCTTACTGAATAAAATCCAATGCTCTGTTTTCTCGATGTAGCGCTGATGGCCTTTTTGTTTGATCTGGCTGCGTTGGTGGATTTGATGTCCATTGGTACCCTGTTGGCTTACACACTTGTGGCAGTTTGTGTGCTCATCCTCAGGTTGGTGCACTTTCATACAGCATACAAACACATATAAAGAGAGGCACTGGTGGCCATCATGAATAGTTTTAACTTGGTTTGTGACTGTTAGTCCCATTAACTCATCTTAATATTCTACTAAGAGTAGAAGGAAGTAATAATGATTTACATTATACCAACATGAAATTGCTAATACATTGCATATAGCTCATATTTACAGTAAGATAATGTTTTTATGATGAATTGCATTGTTTAACCAGGCATCACTTTTATTTTAGCTGTGTTAACTATGAATAATAAAATGTGTTAATACTGCATGATTTATGTTTTTTATTGTGTTTGTAGGTATCAGCCAGGCAGCCTGAATTCTGGCGCTGACAAAAACTCGACGGAGCTGCTGACACTTACAGAACGAGAGAATCAGAGCAAAATGGAGACAAACCCACTTGATGAGACGTTCTCTCCCAAACTTTTGCTGTGTCCCAGCTCGACGTCACCCACCAGGACTTCAGGCCGCATTGTCTACGTCACCACAGCCGTTATCTGTAAGAGTTCCTTCACTGACAATCTCTGTCTATAAGCAGCTTCCACCTCTTTATGCATATTAACAACTTACTTGAGAAATTTCTCATATTTTAGTGTTGTATGTTTAAACACTCACGTCGTGCTTTGTAATCAAGGAAGCCATGATTGTGTATAGGCCAACCACCTACAATAGGAATTCTCCAATAGAAATTTGGGATTTTGAGCAAATAACCAAAAATTTTGAATATGATTGAATAAATTATTTAGAATTAGGAGTAAACGCAGTGGATTAAGAAAGGGAGCTTTAATTGGAAACATGATTTCACAAGATTTTACAGCAAACTGGCTTTAAACTTCATCAAGTAGTACAAATGCACTTATGGGTATTTTGCGCATAGTGTTCATGTAGCAAGAATACATCGTTTTTTCAGGGTTCAGTTTCTGCAGCGCATTTCTTGTTTGAGTGACTACGCCTATTCCTGTTATGCACTATGATCATACACTGAAGAAAATTAAGCTTTGATCAAGCTAAAAATATGTCAGCTTGTTTTAGGTGTTTATTTTTTGGGTTAGTTGTTCTCAGCGGGGGAAAAAATTACGTGTTCTAATGTATTTTTCAGTTAAGCAAAATTGAAGCATCACTTGTGTTCTTAGGTTTAACAGAGCATAGTTTCCCTTGATGACTATAAGAAGTCCTTATATTCATTAATATACCAATTTCTTTCTTTTCCTTTTCATTTTTAATATAACATCAGCAAAGGAACTGATGCAATTTCCTCTCAGAAAACAAGCCAACTATCCGTAAGCTGTTGTTGTTAAGTCATGCAAAACATTAGAGGCATGAGCTTTAATACAAGCTGTGTCTTGTATTCACATAAAAAAATCATATGTGTGGGAGCCTGAGAAGATGTGTCAGCGAAAAATCAGAACTGACTAAAATGCCTACAATACCATAAATATATTTAATCCATAAGTCAAATTTTATCAAATATTTAATAATTCTCTCTCTCTCTCTCTCTCTCTCTCTCTCTCTCTCTCTCTCTCTCTATGTGTGTGTGTAGGTGTGTTTTTCACTCTGCTATGTGTAGTGCTGGCAGTATGGGGTGAGAACATCATAGAAGGCCAGGCTGTCTGGGTGACTATAGTGGCTCTGCTCAGCTTCGTCTCATTCATCTGCATTGTCATCATCTGGAGACAGCCAGAGAGCAGTGAGGCCGTCAGCTTCAAGGTACACATGCGCTCTTCAACACCGTTCTTTCTCTATTGGTTTCTGACTGCACAGTACAAATTGACCAATGTTGCATTTGTGTTTAATGAGTTTTTCTTTTATTCCAGGTGCCTTTGCTTCCTGCTTTGCCCTTGATCAGTATTTTTATTAACATCTACCTCATGATGCAGCTGGATGGGCCGACATGGATTCGTTTTGCAGTTTGGATGGTTATTGGTAAGAGAAACATTATGCATTTAACATTAAATAAGCATTTTTTTCTAGCATTGAAAAAAAATGTTTTTTTTTTATTATAGCTATACAGATTGCAGCATAACACATCAGTCAGTCTGTCAATGCAGTGCTATAAAAAATACAATAAGGGACAAATACTAAGCTGTCATACATTGTTGTCATTAAAGTTAATTGTATTGTATCGTAAATACCATGTTGTGAGAAAAAAAAAAGAATTGCATTTCAGCCCGTCCCTATTCATATTCTATAATTCAAATCTACTTGCAGTACATCAGAATCAAAATCTAATCCAATCCAAGCAAAGAGTTGTAACAGGAGCTGATAGTGATGCAAGTGTTGCAAGAGCTCTAGTCACTCAATAGACTGATGAATTTACTGTCTAATTCTGAACGTTTTTGATGTTTCTTGTAGGCTTTTTGATTTACTTTGGATATGGAATCAGGAACAGTTCAGAAGCCAAAGAGAATTTGGAGAACACTCTGGAAGGAAATCGGACAATATATTCTGGCAAAATCAAAACAGAATTTGAAGGAAGTGCAGCTTAAGAAGGACGAGTTAATAATGGTGTACAGTTTACAGAAGGGTTGATGAAGCCCATTACTACGCACAATACTATGTTTTTTTTAAGATGCAGACAGACTTATTTATTGTACAAATAAGCTGTTTCTCATCTTTTGAACTGAAATTGTGGGTGCTACTTGTTCAATTTCAACCAACAAGAAAACTCCACTCTGAGTAGCACAATTTGCAGTTATGCTAGCAATGACCCCCTGTGATGACAGCACAGCACACCGCCATGAGAACTCATCAGGAGAATATTGAAAATACAGCACAAAATATCACATGAACCAGTGAACACTACACATAAATATTTCAGTACAGACATATTTAACATATTTCAGTGAAGTCAGTTTAGTTTTAACCTCTGATCAAACAGTAATTATTTTTTTAAGTAAAAGTTACTTAATGATTGTATCAAATTACATCTGATCAGTATTAGACTAGTGACACGATAGCTGAGTTACGGTTAGACATTGGTGGACGTTTATTCATTTATTGACGAAATGAGGTCCATTGGTTCACATGTTGCACAGACTCAAAAATAGTGTACATATTATATACCCTAATTTGGGACTTGCCACAAAGTTTTGTGTGACTGTGTTATAAATTGGTGCCTTGTTTTAATGCACATATGTCTCCTGTGCCAGTCTGTACCTTGAATTGAGTTTAGACCTTGTAGTAAGTCTGTCATTGTTCAAAAGCAGATATCTGTATAATGTTACAGTAAACCAACTAACTGTAGTTAGGAACCATTGTGGTTCTAGGATTTTTTTTCTTCTTCAGGAGGTGTGTTGTTTTAGATAATGTACCACCTGGAAAGTATGTTATATTACATTTCCAGTGGGCATTTTGAATGTTAGGACAATTTTAAAATCCACAAGGAATGTGATGAATGAGATCTTTATCACGATTTGTGAGTAACAAAACTTTTTATTAGTTGTTCATTGGACTGTTTATTAGTCTGGTGTTAGCTGCTTAGAATAGTAATGCAACCACAAAGAGTCAATGTGTAATGTTTACAAAAATTTCTTGTTTTGTATTATAATGTAGGTAATATTTGTATTGTACTATTTTTGCTTTATAGCCTTGACTGTCTGAACAGATGCTTATAAAGGTTATATTGGCCCATTTTTATCTTTTTTTCCAGTTGAACGTCAGTTGCCTTTTTTTTGTTGGTTTTAATGAGATAAACTATCACTGTAATTACTAATTAATTGTTTTTAATAAACTTGATAAATATTTGACAGAGAACATGTTTTATTACATACATCAAAGAACAGTTAATAACTTGAATGAGTAAGGGAAGCTTTTAGCTGCCAATATAACAAAATAAAGAGTCTAAAATCATTATTCAGTCAATTATTCAGTAGTAGTGGTCTGGTGTTGTTCCATATTCTTTGTACCAGCTGGAAACTGACCTTTATAGTTCACCTTCTCATGTGCTTTCTCTAATAACTCCTGTTTGTAATGGAGGAAAGACAAAAGTGCCGGCATTTGTATGATGACTGGATTCTACATGCTGGATGTTTTGAGATATTCTTGTAGATTTAAGCACCTGTCAAAATCTTTCTTTACATCAATTTCTCACAGCAACAAAATCATATTCTCCAAAGTTGAATTATATTATATGTTTTGACCAAGGAAGGAAAAAACATCAGGAGCAGGGTTTATATGATGAACAGCTGGGTTCTGTGTTTCTGTTCCTAGGAATATTATCCTTAATATTTTTAATATCTGTAGGCTAGACTAGGGGTTCTCAAACCTAATATTCAAAGGCCTGGATCGAATTTCAATTCAAGGTCAAAATGTCCAGAACAACTGGTGACTTAAAAAAAAAAACCTTGCTTATAGCCTATAAGCAAAATACATTCATTTTTAATTCAGTACATTCAAACCTAATGCCACTTTGACTGCAATCAGATGCTTAAACCAAAGCAACTCTAACCAAATCAACATGCATTCCAGTGACAAAAAGATTAAAAAACATTCCAAGAGAGTGCAAAAGTAATGGCACTGGTTGCCTGCAAATTGTTGCTTATGAATCTAAACAACTCTCAACATTAAACATTTTACAGATGTATTAGAAATTTTTGTAACTACAATACAAAAATCTTCTTTGACTGCTTTTCAGCCCTAACCAAACTAATTTAGCAAAGTGTATTTAGTGTGATATTGTACCTGAATTTTCCATTCAGCCTTTGAGATTAATATCTATAATCTCTCTAAAACCAAATGTTAACAAAATATGCTATTTGTAACACATTCCCAAATCATTTCCCCACAACATTTCCCTCATACATATTGTGGAAATTGTCTACTACTTCAAGGGAAATTACACATTCATGAGTAATTGAGGGGATTTTTTTAAAGAACTTGGTCAACTACCAGCAGGTTTGTATTAGTGTTAGACATCATAGTATTTATATACTTTTATGTTAAATTATTTTAGCTGGGTTAGGAACTCTGCAACACATTATCATGCCCACTATACAAGCCTCTGGTGTTATAATCGTGGGTTTGTTTCAGTTGGCCAGGTCTAGCCTCAGCAACGTTATGGGGCAGTAAAATGAAATCAGCTGATGACCTGAATATCTTGTATGACCAGAGTGAAAGAGTGGTACGGGTAGAATGAGGAATCATTTTCACACATGAACTGGAACCACATTGTGTGCTGTAATCAAAATGTTGCAGCATGTTTTTTTGTTGTTGTTTGTTTGTTTTGGCCAGGCAGTGTATCATTGTTAAAACCATTTCAAACATATCTTTTGATCATATTTAGGCTTTTTTGATGTTATGAATCTGTATGACACCATATTTTTCAGATTGTAAAAAGTTGGACTTGCTTGAAAAAAATTGGAGACGTTTAAAGAAAGTTAAGAATTTACAAAAAGCTTTTTTGTTGTTGTTGTTAGTCTGACTCGAACCCTATCTACATTATTGACATATTGTTTGTGTAACAATTTGTAAGCACCATTTACAACGCTAAATCATAACATAATCTTTTCACAGATCATTATTAGGGACAAGGAACATGTCTGATCTATACAAACTTGGAGTATTTTGTATAATAAACTTGAATATTATTGGTAATAAAATAATAAATTAATAAATTTTTTAAAATTTATAATTTTACCCATATTGACTTTTTTAATAAAAGAAGTTAACATCAGTTTAATTTTAGGCTTTGATCTTTTTGTATTATGTGAACTTGAATGATGTTTAAGTTAATTAAATCATATTTAATTTTAAGTATTTAATTTTGTAGTTTTTATTTTTGAAGGATTTCTGTTACTTACACTTACTCTGTATAGACAATTTAAGGCAAGCAAGTAAAAATAGCAATTTCAAATCAGATATATACTTTAGTATTTAATAAAGTCGACATAAAAAATGTCAGCCTCCCTCCTTGATGTTTTTGTTGTCTTGGTATTTTATGAATTAAAAATTATGATACACAAAGTAATGCTGTTTGGTTTTTGGCTTGCAGCTAATAACTTGAATGTAATATACAGCCTGTTTACACAGACTAGATTAAAATATGCAGTCATTGCAAACCTTGAGTGTAAGTAGAGCTTCTCTGGTATAAACAGTGATAGGGGTTTTACATCAGAGAGGGTGCATAAGTACATCATGTTCTAGTTAACCATGCTTTGGAAAAGGGTAAACATGAACTCATATATTCACATGTATTACGCAGAAGTGTACAATATAGACTATATTGTGTATGTGCTGTTTTTAAGTGTATTTTTTTTTCAGCATTTTGCAGTGCTCAGTTTACAAGACCTGAAGTGTGGAAAGAACACAAAATAATCATTGAAGGGTAAGTTATTATAAACATAATTATTATTATATAAAATTTTAAATAATTAAGTTATTATTATATTAATAATAAATATATTATTATAATAATACTTTTTTTCTCATAACATTTTAGGATTGATAATTTTCTTATCTGGTGCTTACATAAACACTGGTAATTGATGGTTATGCCAGTTCAAGCAGGAAATTAGCATAAAAAGGATGGACAGTATAATAAAACAATGAATAAAAAGGCAGCATTAAAGTCTATCCCTAAAAGTAAAGGTAGTAACAGTAAGAAAGCAGTGCTATGTGGAATGGTCGGTCTACAGGGGTAAGGGAACAGCGAGAAACAGAAATAAAGCATTTAGGCTGCTCTAAGAACTCCTAACTTTCAGCATTAGATAAATATAAGCAAGCTCAGGCAAATGTCAGAAGGATAATAAGGCAAGCTAAGCAGACTCATTGGAGGGAGTTTTGTGATAGAATTGGGTATTCTACCCAGGTAGGGGAGGTGTATAGAATGATAAAAATATGGGAGGGGATAGAAAATAGTTCAGCTACTCTGTTCTGGTGGATGGTCAAAAGCTATGTTAGCAGTAATAGTTCCAGTAATCTGAGTGAGGAGGATAAAAAAGATAACAACAAAACACGTGAATATGTAGGCACTGAGTGAAAAGGGAAGCACAATGGTGAGCAAGATTTCACTGTTTACAACAGGAAAACTAAAAAGGGTGCTGAGTAATACAGAAAATACTTGTTGGAAAAGAGAAGTTTGATGGCTACTTATGAAAGTGGATTTAGAAAACAGAGGAACACCATGTACCCAGTAATATTTCTAGAGCACGAAGTAAGAAAAACTCAGATAAATAAAGAGATAGTGACTGCAGTATTTTTTGACATGTAAAAATTATACAATACTGTATGTTGTGGAAAGAGGGACTGCAAATCAAAATGCACTTAAAACTTTTTAATTGAGTTAAAAACTTTTGGATGGAAAAACTATTCAGGTAAAGATACAGTCGATTGAGCGAGCATGGAAAAAATGGAGCCAGTCAGGTACAGCCAGGTACAGTCAGGAGCCGCCAGGATCTTGTCTATGAAATCTTGGTATCTAACTCAAAAATAGTATCTAGAGAAATGAGGGAGCCGGGCAGCTGGATTTGGAGAAAGAAGCAAATAAAACAAACGGATGTTGAGATCAATATCAAATTATTAAAGGATAGTGTGGAGCAAGGCAAAACATCAATGGCAACTGAAGTGGAATAAAGAACCAAAAGCAAGACATTTGCATTTAGTACAGGACAAAGTAGATGTAATAAGGGATGTGATAAGGAAGGGGAAATTCTGAAAGAGAAATTATTAATTATCCGACAACGAATTGGACAGTTGGTGGTAATGTAACCTATTAGATTCCAACCTCAGTTAAACAACCAAGGAAAAAAGGAAGAAAAAAAAAGAATTGTGCCAAAGTTAAAGTCCCTGAGGTCCAGTTCTGATGTGTAATGGTAAAACCTATACAATCATGCACACACACACACACACGCACACGCACACACACACACACACACACACACACACACACACACACACACACACACACACACACACACACACACACA